>JBBPBX010026507.1:0-38033 GCA_038048925.1 Garcialebias charrua | reverse complement strand
GCACCCCCCACCAAGGACTCCAAGAAGGCTGGATACTCTAAACTGCCATTGGGCACATAGGCACAAACAACAGTCAGAGCCCGTTCCTCCACCCAAAGGCGCAGGGAAGCCACCCTCTCATCCACTGGAGAAAACTCCAACCCACAAGCACCAAGTCGGGGGGCTGCAAGTAGACCAACACTAACTCGATGCCTCTCACCATGGAGAACTCCAGAGTGAGTAAAGTCCAGCCCCTCTCAAGGAGATTGTTCCAGAGCCCATGCTGTGCATCGAGGAGAGTCCAACTATATCTGTCAGTACCTGTCAACCTCACTCACAAGCTCAGGCTCCTTCCCCACCAGAGAGGTCACGTTCCATGTCCCAAGAGTCAGCTTTGGTAAGCCAGGGTCAGAGCGCCAAAGCCCCCACCTTCAGCCACTGCCCACAGCATCATGCTGTCACGTTCAGCGGCCCCGCTGACCCTGACCCTCTCCCTTAGCCTGACCCTCTCCCTTAGCCTGACCCTCTCCCTTAGCCTGACCCTTCCTCTGCCCCTGACTTTCTGTCTGTCGTAGTTTTTGCCCCTTCTGTCCACCCTCTCCCTTTAGCCTGACCCTCTCCCTTAGCCTGACCCTCTCCCTTAGCCTGGCCCTTCCTATTTGTTCATCCCAGTAAGTTCATCCCAGTACTGCTTGTCACCCTCCTCTGCTCCTGTCTCTGCTCCTGTCTTCTGACCCTTCCTATTTAGTTCATCCCAGTAAGGCCTGTCACCCTCCTCTGCTCAGTTCATCTGCACCATGCTTATGTTCTCTGTTTCTGTCCTTTCTTTTCACTTCCTCCTCTGCCTGCTTCAGCTCATCTGCTCATTTCTACTCATTCCTTTTGCTCATGTCCTCCTGTCAATCAACAGTTCACCACACCCCTTCTGCCCCAGTTCAGCAATCAGTCCTTTATTCCTTCCACCTGTTAAGCTCAGCATTTAAGCTCCTGCAAGCCACTGCAGTTTGCTCAGTCATTGTTGTATTTTTGTTGCAGCTCTGATCACAGACATCACGGTCCTCTGTTCCTACCTGAATCCTACCCTTCCTGTTTTTGCCTGCCTAAAATCTTAGTTGAAAGTTTTGCCGCCACGCCGGCTTTTTGTTTTGTGTTGTTTAAAAATAAAAAAGTTTTATTTTTAAAATACATCTCCTGCTTCGATCATCTTGCCTGCATTTTGGGTTCAAACCTAACGGATCGTGACAGAATGACTGAGCCAACTGAACCCAATGGTAAGATGATCACCTTGTTCGAGTTTTTTGCCCGTGAGGCTGAGAAGACTGCCCGGAGAGAGAGAGGAGGAGATGAAAGACCTGTTCAGGGGAACCCGCCTGGCTTTAAAGCCCGTTTCATCCTGTCCACCTCAGTGGCTTCATGAGGAACCTTCAGAGGAGGAACCAGACACTGATGAGGAGTACTGGTTCCCCTCTGCTCCAAGCTCAAGCCACCGAGGACAGAGGAGTCGACGACGGTCTCAGCTCAGCTCTCGCTCTCAGGAGGAGCGAGGGGGGGTGCTGCTGGAAGGGCAGTACAGTCCTGATTCACCAGAGGTGCAGGAACGTTGGCAGGCTTATGTGGAGGCGAGGTACCTGCGTTCGCCCAGCCATGAGGAGGTCCAGACGGTCGCTCCTCACACCTGCCTGCCTGAGGGGGTCACTTCACCGGCTCTCTTGACTCCTCCACCACCTGCTGGAGCTGTGGCTCCTCCACCTCCCACCTGTCTGACTTCTCGCCACCGCAGAAGGAGAGGTCGCCGTGGGACCCAAACCGTCTTCCTGTCCGAGTCACCCATCCCTGCTCCTGAGGCTCCTCAGACCTTGACGTTGCCCGCTGCAGCCGCAGGGGCTCCACAGACCTTCATGCCGCCTGCTGCCGCCGCAGGGGCTTCACAGACCTTCATGCCGCCTGCTGCCGCCGCAGGGGCTCCACAGACCTTCATGCCGCCTGCTGCCGCCGCAGGGGCTCCACAGACCTTCATGCCGCCTGCTGCCGCCGCAGGGGCTTCACAGACCTTCATGCCGCCCGCTGCTGCCGCAGGGGCTCCACAAGCTTCCATGATGCCCGCTGCCGCCGCAGGGGCTCCACAAGCTTCTATGACGCCCGCTGCCGCCGCAGGGTCTCCACAAGCTTCCATGACGCCCGCTGCCGCCGCAGGGTCTCCACAAGCTTCCATGATGCTCGCTGCCGCCGCAGGAGCTCCACAAGCTTCCATGATGCCCGCTGCCGCTGCAGGGGCTCCACAAGCTTACATGATGCCCGCTGCCGCCGCAGGGGCTCCACAAGCTTCCATGATGCCCGCTGCCGCCGCAGGGGCTCCACAGACCTCCATGACGCCCGCTGCCGTCGCAGGGGCTCCACAGACCCTCACGTCGCCCGCTGCCGTCGTAGAGACCACTGTTATTATCCAACAGATCGAGAGACTAATTAATGCTGCTACCAAGAACCCTGATCCCCATTATAAACTCAAGACATATTCCATCATGGAGCATTTAATTACAACTAGTGGTTTCACGCCAAACCCAGGCCTCACTCAACTATTGACTTTAGTTAAGACTGCAAGAAGAGAAGTAGCCTCTTTACTGTCTACTGCTGAGCCTAAATCCTCCATGTCGGCTGCTGAAGAGGAGGCCCCACAGCTCTTCACGTCGGCTGCTGAAGAGGAGGCCCCACAGCTCTTCACGTCGGCTGCTGAGGAGGAGGCCCCACAGCTCTTCACGTCGGCTGCTGAGGAGGAGGCCCCACAGCTCTTCACGTCGGCTGCTGAGGAGGAGGCCCCACAGCTCTTCACGTCGGCTGCTGAGGAGGAGGCCCCACAGCTCTTCACGTCGGCTGCTGAGGAGGAGGCCCCACAGCTCTTCACGTCGGCTGCTGAGGAGGAGGCCCCACAGCTCTTCACGTCGGCTGCTGAGGAGGAGGCCCCACAGCTCTTCACGTCGGCTGCTGAGGAGGAGGCCCCACAGCTCTTCACGTCGGCTGCTGAGGAGGAGGCCCCACAGCTCTTCACGTCGGCTGCTGAGGAGGAGGCCCCACAGCTCTTCACGTCGGCTGCTGAGGAGGAGGCCCCACAGCTCTTCACGTCGGCTGCTGAGGAGGAGGCCCCACAGCTCTTCACGTCGGCTGCTGAGGAGGAGGCCCCACAGCTCTGTGCCATGGGTTCTGATCCCGTCACTGAGGCCTCATCGTTGGCACCCAACCATGCATCGGCTGCGGCAGGACTCCCATCTGACCCAGCAGCTGCCAGCACCGCCCCTTCTGGCTCAGCAGCTGCCAGCACCGCCCCTTCTGGCTCAGCAGCTGCCAGCACCGCCCCTTCTGGCTCAGCAGCTGCCAGCACCGCCCCTTCTGGCTCAGCAGCTGCCAGCACCGCCCCTTCTGGCTCAGCAGCTGCCAGCACCGCCCCTTCTGGCTCAGCAGCTGCCAGCACCGCCCCTTCTGGCTCAGCAGCTGCCAGCACCGCCCCTTCTGGCTCAGCAGCTGCCAGCACCGCCCCTTCTGGCTCAGCAGCTGCCAGCACCGCCCTCTCTGACCCGGCTGCTGCCAGCACCGCCCTCTCTGACCCGGCTGCTGCCAGCATCGCCCTCTCTGACCCGGCTGCTGCCAGCATCGCCCTCTCTGACACGGCTGCTGCCAGCATCGCCCTCTCTGACCCGGCTGCTGCCAGCATCGCCCTCTCTGGCCCGGCTGCTGCCAGCATCGCCCTCTCTGGCCCGGCTGCTGCCAGCATCGCCCTCTCTGGCCCGGCTGCTGCCAGCATCGCCCTCTCTGACCCGGCTGCTGCCAGCATCGCCCTCTCTGACCCGGCTGCTGCAAGCATCGCCCTCTCTGACCCGGCTGCTGCCAGCATCGCCCTCTCTGGCCCGGCTGCTGCCAGCATCGCCCTCTCTGGCCCGGCTGCTGCCAGCATCGCCCTCTCTGGCCCAGCGGCTGCCTGCATCGCCCTCTCTGGCCCAGCGGCTGCCAGCACCTCCCTCTCCGGCCCCGTTCTGTCCTACTTCAAACTCTGGTCCGGCTGTGGTCGTCCGCCCGAACCCTGGTCCCGCTCTGGAAGGTCCCCGGGACGTCCAACTGAACTTTGGCCTCGCTCTGGACGGCTCCCGGGCTGTCCCTTGTTTATCACGTAGCCCAGGGCCGTTTATGTGTATTTGTGTTTTGGTTTTTCCTTGCTCCCAGGTTTGGTCCTGTCGGTTTTTTGTTTAGGTTTCTTGCCCTCTGTCCTTGTGTTTGCCCCCTCCCGCCGCCCTGTTCTGGCTTGGGTTCCTGTTTTCTGGATGGTCCGTCAGGATGCCGGACCTTAACGGGGGGGCTATGTCACGTTCAGCGGCCCCGCTGACCCTGACCCTCTCCCTTTAGCCTGACCCTCTCCCTTAGCCTGACCCTCTCCCTTAGCCTGGCCCTTCCTATTTGTTCATCCCAGTAAGTTCATCCCAGTACTGCTTGTCACCCTCCTCTGCTCCTGTCTCTGCTCCTGTCTTCTGACCCTTCCTATTTAGTTCATCCCAGTAAGGCCTGTCACCCTCCTCTGCTCAGTTCATCTGCACCATGCTTATGTTCTCTGTTTCTGTCCTTTCTTTTCACTTCCTCCTCTGCCTGCTTCAGCTCATCTGCTCAGTTCTACTCATTCCTTTTGCTCATGTCCTCCTGTCAATCAACAGTTCACCACACCCCTTCTGCCCCAGTTCAGCAATCAGTCCTTTATTCCTTCCACCTGTTAAGCTCAGCATTTAAGCTCCTGCCAGCCACTGCAGTTTGCTCAGTCATTGTTGTATTTTTGTTGCAGCTCTGATCACAGACATCACGGTCCTCTGTTCCTACCTGAATCCTACCCTTCCTGTTTTTGCCTGCCTAAAATCTTAGTTGAAAGTTTTGCCGCCACGCCGGCTTTTTGTTTTGTGTTGTTTAAAAATAAATAAGTTTTATTTTTAAAATACATCTCCTGCTTCGATCATCTTGCCTGCATTTTGGGTTCAAACCTAACGGATCGTGACAAAGACGTCATTTTCTTGAACAACTGAGGGTTTAGCTGTAAATGTTTCACAACATGGATGATCTATCCAACAGCGCCCCTCGCATACAACCAGAAGTAATGAGAGGATATAGCCTTCCTGCCAGTTGATTTCAGTCATGGTTCTGATCCCACAATGCTTTGTGTCTGCTTACATATGTAAGAAACATGAGGGAGATAGTATATTGTGTCTTTAAACACATATAGTGCCACCCAGATGTAACTAAAGGATTTTAACAGGGGTCAGTATTAAGCTGACCTCTTTATCCTTAATTAACTTACTTATTCAGATTGAATAGTAATTTCACGGATTCTTTTCTTTTTCAGTTTACCCAATATTTCTGTGATCTTTATGATGGATAAATAAACAAAGCCATAGAGTGACAATGGACACGTTAACTTAGCTTGATATGTCAAAGAGACACTATCATTTATTTAAAATGAATCAACTAAATTAACACCATTACACTTGATTGACAGGATTTCACTTTCTTGTAATTTAAAACGTCAGCACACTTGAATTACAACAACAGACATAAATACTAGATGTTAAACATATTTAGTCTGAGGGCTCTTTAAACTTAAAATAGTTTCCAGCTTAGAATTGAGGGAAAAGGATAGGAGGAAAGATGGAGAAGAATTGGGAGGTTAAGAGAGGAAGTTTATCTTGCATTTATGAAACCAGATGACACTCTTCCGTACGCGTCCAGCTAAGATATCATCACACCTCCAGCAAGCAAACAGCGGCTCCTTTACCTTAAGACGTCCGCCTTGGTTCTGGCAAAGAGCTGTGATCAGCTTTGGACTGACGAGTCGTCGGTCCCGCAAGTCCAAGCTGGACTCCAGACGTGTTTACCTTGTCGGTGTCGGTGATACTCGCTTTCGTCGGCAGAAGCCGTGGCAATCGTGGTTTTTTGGCTCAAGATAAATTATTCCAGGAAGGAATAACAAAGTTTTGAGCTTACGCTCATTCGAAGTGGACTCATAACAGCAAGTTATCAGTCCCAGCTGGATGACGAAGGTCGTTAGCTCTTGACCAAGCGTACCCCAGCCCTTTGGGAAGGTTCACATCTCTTTTGAAGCTCCCAGCAAACTCTGAAGTGTTTCAGCAAAACTTAGAACTTAAAAAGATCATGAGATGAGAGATGAGACTTGTGTCTTTTTCATTGGTCCGTGGACCAGTCGAGCAATTCACTTGCCGTTATCACGACCCAAGGTTACAGCCCGAGCAGAGGGAAATTGTTTAGGAAAAGACAGAGCAGCTGGAGCCCTTTCATGAAAAACAACAGATTAACTGTCTTCTGACTTTCTAAACAAAACCGTCCGGTCTCTGTGACCCGAGACTTCACCTTTAACACAGCAGTGAACACAGTTTAACTCTTACAGAATAACACAGCTTAAAAGCACACATCATGAAAATGACAAAAGTTATTCTTTTGATCACATCAGCCTAAAATCAAAGATAGAAATAGTCTCTTTTAGTGACTATGTTCTCAGATTACAGCTAATGGAATGATTTTGTAGTAAATGTCTTGCTTTACTGAGAGGTCAGTAAAGGTCATCACTGGACAGTTCAAAAACCTTAGTTTGACCCTGGGTAGGTCCACTACACATACCAGGAAGACAATGGTTACAACTCCTATCCCAGCAAAAACAGTTAGCGTTTGTAATCCAGAGACTAAAATTTTGTATGTATTGATTGATTTTACTTTAAAATAGGAGCTCCTTTTAAAAAAGAAAGAAGAAGTTTAAACGCTGGAGCTCTATCCACCTCTTTTTCCAAAAGCTCCCGGGGACAGCCATGACAGTCCTGTCCCGCCCCCTCCCGGGAGCTTTAGGTTGAGTCTACGCTGGTGCAATCGACCGTAGAACCGGGGACTCCGTAGACAGCCAATCAGCGGGGATCAGCTTCCTTGAAGCTAATTAGCTGGGTCCCCGGTTCTGCGGTCGATTGCACTATGCTGGTGAAGACAGAGTTTGCGACACGCTTTGTACTCGCCGACAGGCGGTCACGTGGTTCCCGCAGCTGTAGTTACAAGCAGCAACTCGTTGCTGCCAGTCAGTTTGAGCAGAGACTGACGCAACAGAACACAAAAATCAACTTTTCTTACTTTGTCTGGCGTCTTTCAGTAATTATTGAGCAGTAACAAACTTATTACTTAACTGATTATTGATTATTTCACTGACTGTGTTTTATTAAAGCATTTTTAGACGTGGCAGATGCTTTTATCATTACAGTGAAACAAGACTGTAAACACATTTGTTAGAAGAAATGGAAAAAAATGTCTATGCAATACAATGATCAATATAGCCATGTCAACAGTGTTTTATAATGTTACACATGTAAAAAAAAAGTAACACTTATTATAAAGCACTTTGAGATTTTTATTGATGAAAAGTGCATTATAAATTGAATTCATTATTATCAAAGTCAAAGTCAACTTTATTGTCAGATCTGCAATATGTACTGTACAGGACATACACAGGACCGAAATTGCGTTTCTCTCAGTCCCTCGGTGCAACAGTAAACATCTAAACATTGAAACACTGAAACATATAATAATAGACATAAGCATAAAATAGTAAAACTAACACTGTCCTGAGTTTTTTTTGCATAGTGGTATAAGAGTATGAAAATTTACACCAACTCTAAAACTAAAACATTAAACATTTAATGAACATAATACTGGCCTGAGTTTTTGCATACTAGTATAAAAAAAGAGTATAAAAAGTATAACTAAAATAAACTAAGGGTTTCTAGCATTGACATTTGCAAAGTGGCAAAGCAGCGTATGAGTTAATGTACACAGTATATGTATGAGGTAGTAGTTGATGTTGTTATAGAGGCAAACAGTGGCATATGCAGTAAGGTACATTGGGCATCCCTAAATAAGACCGTTCAGACCGTTATTATTATGTGCATGAGAATTCTCCACCTTGCCTCCATGCCAGCAGTATCTGCTCCAGCTTTCCTTAGACTGGGATGAAGTCTTCATTTCTGCACAATGCACATTATATAATTTTGCTCTATTTGTGTATTTTTTAGCCACCAAGTACCTGGATAACAGATTTAATTGTTCTTGTAGCCTGACTACTGTAAAATGGTAATTCACTGATTAAAATGTTAATTTAAATGAAACTGTTTCTAGTTATAATCATAACAGATGACAAAATAAGTGTTAATTGTGCAAAAATAAATTACAAAACAATTATGAAAAATGTAAAACAAGCTTTAATGAAGTACATTTAATACTATTGTTTATTAATTACATCATGTCAAGTCAGCAGGAGCAACATTCCAATAATCACAACACAAACTGAGTTCTGCAAGTTTAATGTGCACAAACATTTTCAATCAGGGCTCAAAATATTTATAGAAAGAAATGCCTCTGAAAATTGCACCAAATCTCACAAAAAAAAATCTTCAGCCAAGTAATTTTAAGAAAATGAAGGTGGAGCCTGCAATGCTTACAAGTGCAGGTCTGAAATATATGGTGGAGGAGGGTAGAAGCTGTTCCTCAGTCTAGTGGTTCTACATTTAATGCTCCTCAACCTCCGTCCTGAGGGGAGTGGGGCAAAGAGTGAGTGTGCTGGGTGAGTGAGGTCTTTCATGATGCAGGTGGCTCTTTTCCTGCATCTGGAGGTGTAAATGTCTGTGATGGTGGGGAGACTGACTCCAACAGACTTCTGTGCAGCCTTCACCACTCTCTGTAGAGCTTTCCTCTCTGCAACTGTGCAGCCTCCATGCCACACATTGATGCTGGAGCACAGGATGCTCTCCACTGCACACCTGTAGAAGGAGGTGAGAACTGGGCTGCTCAGACCAGCTCGTCTCAGCCGTCTGAGGAAGTAGAGTCTCTGATGACCTTTCTTGATCAGGCTGGTGGTGTTGTTGCTAAAGAGGTGTTGTTAAAGAGGTTCTGACCAAAGTTCATTAAGAACATGAACATCAGGGAGTGGAGCAAACTTTGGCGCTCCTACGGTCTCGATGTTATTGGCCTCATATGGCCTCTGATATGTTTCAATGGTGTCAAGCTTGTGAGAGGTGTCAAGTGGCCAAGGATGTCCACCTGAAAGCTTATGGTTACATGGGACATCTACTGGCGTCACTCCCTAATGAAATTCTTGCCATTGACTATACCACCCTAGAGCCCATCCAAAATGTTTTGGAAAATGTTTTGGTCTTGACAGACATTTTCAGTAAATATACCGTTGCTGTCCCCTGACCAGTGTGTTGCCACGGTGGCTAAGGTTTTGGTGTCAAAATGGTTTTATAAGTTTGGTGCTCCTGCTTGACTGGATTCTAACCAGGGTCGTAACTTTGAAAGCTTGCTCATCCAGCAGTTGTGTAATTTATATGGGGTTGTAAAATCACGCATCACTCCATATCATCCAGAAGGGAATGTGAGTGCTTTAATCTACGCTTCATAATCTGTTACGGACACTGTCTGTGTCCTGGAAAAGTGATTGGCACACTTGTCTGCCTCAGGTCCTTTATTGTTATAACACAACTCCTCATCAATCTACTAGAGAGTCGCCATTTCTTTTAATAGTTGGTCAGGAACATAGACTGCCCATAGATTTCCTGCTGGGTAAGGTTGAGAGCCTAGTTGGTGGGTTCATGAATGGATCCAAGAACTTTAAGCTCGTTTGCAGGTAGCCTTTGATGGCGCCAGGGATCGCTTGCATCAAGCAACAGATCGCCAAAGGCAGGCTCATGACTTTCACGTGAAACATCTGCCATTAAATGAAGGGCAGTTGATATTTTTGGGTGACTTAAGTGCTATGGGGCCTCATAAGACTCGGGACAGATGGAGCTCTGTGAAGTACAAAGTGTGGAGGGCACCAAAGGAAGGTGGCTCAGTTTATACTATTGAGCCTGTGGATGACCAGACTAAAGTAAAACAGGTTCATTGCATCATGATAAAGCCTGTGGTTGGTGTCATTTCTCCTGATCACATTTCTCCTGATCACATTCCTTCCCATGACTAATCACAAGCAGAAAAGTAACTATCTGAGGATGAGGACCCAGTTGATTATGATCTGTTTGTTTGTGAACATCAATCTCTGGTGGTGGCTTCCGCCTCACCCTCTAGTAGATCAGTGTCTCAAACTGCATCCCAAGAACCAAGGCCACCTCATGAACCGGATCCTTCTCAGTGTGGCCCTCTAATGACTGTACGTACCGGAGCCTCTACATCTCTGTCAGCTGTGCTGATCCAGTGGCCGTACGCCGGACCACATATTCAGCTGCTGGTCACCCTTCTAATTTGTACCATCTCCCATAGCCAGTGGGAGGTGTTCATTCTGTAGGTCCTTCTGCATCTCTGTCCAGTGTTTCAGCTTTGAACTTTGAATCGGCCATCGTCGGGTCGACATTGCGGGGTGGGGGGTTAGAATGTAGCAGTATGGAAATATACCTGGCTAGAGAAATGTCACTTCCTGGTAAATGAGGTAGGCAAAGTATAAAAGGAGGTGGTAATGCTCATTCTGGCACCTGTTTTCCTCCTGCTTCCACTACGTGGCTTGTAACCTGTGGGGTTTGGTTGTAGATGAGCAGCCAATCGTGTTGTGCGTGCTGTTATGGCCTTCCTGGGGTAGGTGTCCTCTTCTGTTGCACTATAGTTGATCTTTATAGAGTGCTCATTTTCAAGTGATCAGCGGTGAACACCAAGCTTGCTGCTTTCCTCCTCCTCCTGTGTGTGTGTGTCTGCATGTGTGTGTCAGCAGGTGAGTAGTTGAGTCTCAACTCATTGTCAGCTTCAAATTTAATACTGTTTGATAGTAAATAGTTGACTGAATTTTATAGGTCCTTTGCTGAAGTTGGGACCACTGCTGTTTTGTCTCTACGGAAGATCACTACTGTTGTGTCTCCACTGAGGTTACAACTGTTTTGTCTCTACGGAAGATTACTTTGTTCTGGCTCTATGGAGGATCACTGCTGTTTGGGTTCTCCAGATTATTGCACATTATACCCTCAAGACGACCATGGCTGCTTCACTGGACTTCTCCACAACTAATTATTTGGGGCGCGGTCCTTGATTACTCATGTCAGTGGCGTGGTAATTAGTCACACACCTGGGTCTGGACTACAACTTTAAACTGATTACCGTATTCGTCGGCCTATAAATCGCACCGGAGTATAAGTCGCACCAGCTTAATTATGCCCAATTAAATGGAAAAATCAACGTATAGGTTGCACCGGCCTATAAGTCGCACCTCATGTGAACTGGTGTTTTGCCCAAAATGGACTGGCTGCCAAATTGTTTGGAAGGACTTTTGACAAGATTATCACTTAAAAACTACAGTATTTTGTTTGATGTGTCTTAGTTGAACTTTTCATTAATAAATGAACATTATTTTGGACTGGCTGCCAAATTGTTTGGAAGGACTTTTGACAAGATTATCACATAAAAACTAATGTATTTTGTTTGATGTGTCTTAGTTGAACTTTTCATTAATAAATGAACATAATTTTTGTATATTTTGTGTCTTTCATCATTGATCTTTAAAGATAAACACATAAAAATACTGTACTGCACAATTTTTGGAGTTTTTGACCAAAGTCAAATTATGACCAAAATATTGGAAAAATCGACGTATAGGTCGCACCGGCCTACAGGTCGCAGGGCTTGGAAAGGTAGGCAAAAAGGTGCGACTTATACGCCGACGAATACGGTATTTGATTTGTTAAAGTATTCAAAATGTATTTAAAAAGTATTTTTTTAAAAAAAGGAAATGAATATTTTGTTTTCTAAATTTGCAAGCCTGTCTCAGATGGCCCAAGTATTTTTGTAAGATCTCTGAACCGGTGTGCCTTGTAAATTGCATAATCTTAATGAGAACCATGTGGTGCCACCACAGCGGCACAGAAGATTGTTGGAGTCAGCCTCCCCAATGTCACAGACATTTACACCTCTAGATGCAAGAAGAGAGCCACCTGCATCATGAAGGACCCCACTTACCCAGCACACACTTTTTGCCCCGCTCCCCTCAGGAAGGAGGTTAAAGAGCATTAAGTGTAGAACCACTAGACTGAGGAACAGCTTCTACCCTGAGGCTGTTAGACTCATGAATCTCTAATCAGGATAGTCAGTGTAAAAAATCACATCTTGTTGCTGTTAGGGATGGGGTCGATCCAATCCAGTATCGGTATCGGTATCCGATACTAGCATAAGGCAAGTATCGGATATCGGAAACAGCCTGCCAAAATTTCCGATATTTTCTAGATGTCAGAGAACAGTATGTTGCACAATGCTCTGTGACTTCTGTTTTACCATTGTGTGAGGTAAACCCAAAGAAGACACTCTTTAGCCTCACTACAGTAATTCATAAACTAATGGCAAAGACGAGGAGGTCTCTACCACAGACGTCCTTCTGACTCATGGTGCCCAGAACACTATTCTGAACACTATTTATTAGGGGTGTAACGGTACGCTAAAATCACATTTCGGTTCGGTTCAACTACAAGGAGGGCTCGGTTCGATTTATTTTTGGTTTATTTTCGGTACAAAAAAAAAAGAAAAAAAAAGGACAAAATAAAGACTTACAAACTGTTTATTTTGAAAATATGCCAAAAATACGTTTGTACTGTACAGTATTGTACCGGTAGTAATAAATAAAAGTGACCCATTTGGATGATATTTTAAATAAACAGCACTCTACAATAAAACTATTTTAACAATAATAAAAATCTTAATAAATACAATAACAGTCAGAACAATAAGCAGCAACAGACTGTTTACAATCTAACTAATCAAGTTTTTGTCCAGTAGCATCAGTGTGGCTGTATTTGTCCTCATTACTGTACTCACAACCTCTTCTTGGTGGGACAGGTGCTGGAAAAGTTCAGAGTTCAGTTCAGTCATCACACACTTCTTAGCTGCAGGTGATCTCTGGTGGATGTCTGTCCCAGACTGGAAATAAAACACAATAAAAAAAAAAAAAGTTAATAAGATTATGATTTTGAATAAAAAAGATTATTTAGATAATTTTGATTTGATTTGATGTTTATTCATTCATTTTAAAAGAACAATACAAAACAGTTTCATCAGATACAAGAATACAAGTAGGATAAAATGAAAGGAGCAGAAAGAAGATGAAATCTTATTATATCTGCCCCTTATTTCACAGTTTGTTCAAACAATGATAACCTTCAAACTACATCACAAAATGAATAACTCTACTTAATTTTTCTAACTGTAATACACAAACACACTAAGCTACATCATATATAGTTTTTGAGCAAGTCCTTTTTGACCTTTTTCTTAAATGTATACATTGATTTTGCATTTTTAACATCACTCTCCAGAACATTCCACAGATAATAATAATAAAAGAACAATACATTACCTATTCTTGAACGGTTGAATCTCTCACTCATCATTAGGGCAGGGCTTTGCTCCAGGGCTTGTTGACATCAGTTTTTGTTTTTTCATAAAGTTCTGAACTTTTTGAGTGATGGATGTTCATAGCGAGGATCAATAACTTTAAAGCCTGCGCATAATAACAACATTCAGACTTACATTCAGATATTTAAAAACTCACAGTTTGTGTTATTGCTCTGGACTGATATGATTTACCTGATAAAAGTAGTTTAAATGCAGCTGTTGTTAGCGCTGTTGCAAGCTGCTCGTTCACATTCCGATGACGTAGTTTCAAGCGCGTTCACGTGAGACGTGCTGTCTGCTGCAGAGCCAGTCTCTTCATGAAACAACAGTCCACACACACAGCTTTGAATGTGCGCGCCGCTCGTCTTTTAACAAGAAACGTTCCCCAAACAGGAGACCGTAGTGAGAAGCTAACGGCTAAAGGCTGCGCGAGCTGCGCGTGCTTCGCGATAATAGCTCTGTGCTGAAACGCGCCCAGGAAATTTTGTTCCGCGGCGCATATATTAACGTTCAATGAGTGAAAAAATAACCGAAACGGTATGCAGGTGGACCGAACCGAACGTGACGTACCGAAACGGTTCGGTACACCCACTAGTACCGTTACATGCCTACTATTTATTAAACGTGAGGTCTCTGACAAACAAAACATTCATCATGAATGACTTTTTCTGCTCAAACAAACTGGACTTCATGTTCCTCACAGAAACTTGGCTTCCTCCTGGTGAGTTATTTGTTTTCTCTGAACTTTTGCCAGTGGATTGTACATTTTTTAACATGCCCAGACTGTCTGGAAGGGGTGGAGGAGTTTTGGCTGTTTTTAAGAAACTTTGGAACTGTAGACTGTTACAGGCAGCAGCTTTTCAGACTTTCGAATTGCTGCATTTTGAACTGGGCCGCTCCAACCCCCTCCTGTGTGCTGTGATCTACAGATCACCTAAAACCACCAGAGGCTTCATCAGTGAACTCTCGGACTTCCTGACTGGAATATTCTTGAAATACGATAGGGTATTACTTTTGGGAGATTTCAATTTGCATGTCTGTTGCCCTGATAAGCCTTTAGTTAATGACTTTTTAAACCTGATACACTCTTTCAACCTGGTACAAAATGTTGTTGGTTCAACTTACCAGCAGGGTCACACACTCGATCTAGTTCTATCTCATGGTCTGTCAGTGGTTAATCTGATGATTGGGGATGCTACTGTTTCTGATCACAAACCCATCTCATTTGAAATATCTCTCACACGTGTGTCTAAATCTCCTGCTCCAGCCAAGAGCTGCCGTATTTTTAACCCTTCAACCGCTGCACTTTTTTCTTCTGCTTTCACCTCCACTACTGTTACAGCCCCTGAAACATCTGCCTGTGTCAGCACACAGGAGCTGCTCAGTAGCCACAATGAGACCTGCACTGAGATCCTAGACATTGTGGCCCCACTAAAAGTCAGGAAACCAAAGCTGGCAAAATACCCATGGATAAATGAGACCACCAGGGCAGCGAGACGTCTTTGCAGGCGTGCAGAACGCAAGTGGAAAAAAGACAAACTCCAGGTTTCTTTCATTTCGCTAAAAACATGTTTAAATAACTACCAGGCCACCGTCAAATCAGAAAAAAACAAATACTTCTCCCACATCATCACCTCCAACAGACACAACCCCCGCATTCTTTTCAACACAGTAAATTCCATTCTTAATGTTCCTCTATCAGCCAACATGGAGGCCCCTGTTGACTCCTGTAACAGATTCAGCAAATTCTTTGTTGAAAAGGTTGAGCTGATTAGGTCCTCCATCCCCCACTCCGCAGTCGACACCTCTCCCATTGTTCCTTGCACAGCAAAATTCAGGCAATTCAAACCCATCTCACTCCCATTGTTAATCAAAGTTGTTGGTCACATGAAACCTTCAGGCTCCCCCGCTGATCCCATCCCCCTATCATTGTTCAAACAGGTTCTGCCATCGCTGGGGCCCTCTGTTCTTAATATTCTGAATAGTAGCATTGATACAAGTGTGGTCCCAGATACCTTCAAACATGCAGTGGTCACTCCGTTATTAAAGAAACCTGGTCTTGACCCTTTTGCCTGCGCAAATTACAGACCAATATCAAGACCTTTCTGGGTGGAGTTTGCATGTTCTCCCCGTGCATGCGTGGGTTTCCTCCGGGTACTCCGGTTTCCTCCCACAGACCAAAAAACATGCTTGTTAGGCTGATTGGTGACTCTAAATTGACCCTAGTGTGAGTATGAGAGTGGATGGTTGTTTGGTGTGAGTGAGACAGGTCCCTCTTGTAAATGAGTCCCTGTGACTCAACGAGGCTAGCCTGTATAAATAAAGGTTGAATGAATGAATGAATGAAAAAGACTCCCCTTTATGTCCAAAATCCTCGAAAAACTCATTTCTATTCAGTTAAATCAGTTCTTAACTGAAAACAAAGTCTTTGAAGTTTTTCAGTCCGGTTTCAAACAGCTTCACAGCACGGAAACAGCTTGGATGATGATGTCATGTATGTATGTATAAGTATGTCCTTTATGTCAATGCCTGCTGACAAATGTTGCAAATTAATTTCCCTAAGGGGACAAATAAATCTATATCTATCTTGGTCAAGGTTTTCAATGATATTCTTGTATCAAATGATTCTGGTCAATTTGTGGTACTTGTACTCCTTGACCTTACCGTTGCTTTTGATACCGTCAACCACAGTATTCTCTTATCACGGCTCCAAAACTGGGTCGGGATCACTGGTGCTGCATTAGACTGGTTCCGTTCATACCTCGCTGACAGAAGTTTTTGTGTTAAGGTCGGGAACAGTGTATCCCCTGCAGTGTCTCTTTCCTGCGGGGTCCCACAGGGCTCTATTCTCGGTCCACTTCTCTTCATGCTCTACATACTCCCACTGGGGACTATCCTCAGAAAACATGGAATATCATTCCTTTGTTACGCAGATGATTGCCAGATCTACCTACCACTGAAACCAGCAAATACATGGTCCCTCCACTCTCTCCTAAAATGTCTGGACGACATTAAGACTTGGATGGCTTCAAACTTCCTAAGTTTTAATGACCAGAAGACTGAAGTCATCATCTTCAGCCCTAGCTCAGTTGCTGCCTCTGATCACATAAACTTGGACTCCCTCCAGCCCTATCGCAAACACTCTGTAAAAAAATCTTGGGATGGTTTTTGACTCTGACCTTAAGTTCGATAAACAGATCAGCTCCGTTCTCCAGAAGAGTTTCTTCCAACTGCGGCAGGTAGCTAAGCTCAAGCCGGTGCTGTCCAGACCTGATCTCGAGACACTAATCCATGCATTCATCACAACCTGCCTGGATTATTGTAATGCACTGTACGCTGGGATCAGTCAGGCCTCCTTCTCACGCCTCCAGCTCGTGCAAAATGCAGCAGCTCGGCTTTTAACCGGTACACGTAAGTTTGAGCACATTACACCTGTTCTCTCCTCACTGCACTGGCTCCCCGTGCGAACTAGAGTCGACTTTAAAATTGTCATATTGTTCTTATACATTTTTATTATACTTTACTGCTGTTAATATCATAATTGTTACTATTGATGTGTGATACTGTTCTGTAAATTTTTGAACCTCTTTTATGTTGTGTGTGTGTGTGTGTGTGTGTTGGTCTATGTGGTTTAGCCCGACTATGCGCCAGACTACGTACCGACATTATCGGGACATTTGGTATTAGCCAGCCTTTGCCAATGTCCGGATAAAACACAGATTGTATCCAAATATATTAATATGTAAACATTGTTTTTTCTCATCAATATCAGAGTAACTTGTGGCTAAATGGCTCCCTGGATGAGTTGGACTGTGCTTTAACACTTAAAATTGTTTTAATAAAAAGTTATTTACATTTATAAAATTGTCGGGCGAAGCACCTCCCCAGGAATATGTGTGTGGTGTGTGTCATTTTGTGTGTCGGATGCACTTATTGAAACCGTGTGTGTCGCTCGCTGACACACACCGCGCCAAAACTCCAACGCCCCTCCTCTCGTGATGTGGAGACCCTGTAGTGGGCGTGGGCTCAGGGCGGGGCCTCAGGTGACCGAGCCTTTAAAAGTTAAAGCCCCATGAGCTTACACGTGCAGAGTTATGGCGTCGTGTGTTGATTGCATGTGTTAGGTGAGCGGAGGTTATTTTTGGAGAGCGATTTAAGTAAGATTTTGCAGCAGTAGGTGGACAGAGTGTCAGAGTGTATTGACTTCATTCAGGTAAGAATAAAAAAAAAAATTGTTGCTTTTGATGACATCATCTCAAGGAAATGTTAACCTAATCCAGTAGCGTTTACGTGTAACGTGACTTTAACCGCAGCGTCACAAACTGTGAAGACTGTAGAAAACTTTATCAACATTTACATAAATTAGGAAGTATCTGTGCATGAGTTTTGAGTGCGCGAAGAAAGACGCAGCTCAAACTAGCTGCGGCTAGCGTTAGCATGTAACGTAACTTCACTTCAGAAGCGTGACAACCTTTCAACGCTGTTGAAAACTTTTATAGACATTTATATAAATCAGCGATACTATATATGCATCACTTGTGGATGTTTTTAGTGGTTATTTAGAGTCTTAACGCGACGAAGACAAAATTAAACGCACGTAGCGTTAGCGTCACTACCGTGAACGTGTCACGTCACAATAACAGCGTGACTAACGCTGTAATTTAACATGCGTTAATAGGGTAGAGGGGTTTTAATGTTTCCAACGTCATTTTTGTGCTAAAAAATCTGCTCTTTTTTTTTTACCTCTGAGCAGTGAGCAGACGGACGAACTGCGTCGTTACGTCATCACGTTGCAGCCTCGTTACGTCATCACGTTGACTGCAGTGTTATGTAGGTATCAGAATACTGTTGTTGGAATACTGAATACTGAATAATACAGAATACTGTATAAGTGTATTGTATAAACTTGAGAATTGTTTTTTAACTTTTTCATATTTTTACATGTACAGGTTTTCAGCTACTCCAAGAGGTCATTTGGTTTTTGGTGAGTCAGATAATCTTTGTCATTTGCACCGCATGTGGTACATGTGATGAAACTAGATTATGTACACATGGTCCCAGTTACATCCAACAACAAAATGTAAGAGAAAAACAGTAATGACATCTAGGATATAACTAAAAAAAAAAACATCAACTAGAAATACACTAATCACTAATGTAATAGAAAAACATCATTACAAACCGCAGCAGGAACATGAGTTTGTATGAACAGATGGTCACAAATGAACACACAGCAACAAGAAAACAGATCGGCATCAGCATGATGTGATATTTTGCAGTGATTATTCTTATTATTTAATTATTCATGAGTCTAACAGCCTCAGGGTAGAAGCTGTTCCTCTGTCTAGTGGTTCTACATTTGATGCTCCTTAACCTCTGTCCTGAGGGGAGTGGGGCAAAGAGTGTGTGTGCTGGGTGAGTGGGGTCCTTCCCCTTTACTGACTGAGGTCCACACTTTATCCATCCATCCATCCATCCATCAAACATCCATCCATCAAACATCCATCCATCCATCCATCAAACATCCTGCTTTCCTGAACCCAGACATATAGATTCTTTACTGACTGAGGTCCACGCTTTATCCATCCATCAAACATCCATCCATCCATCAAACATCCATCCATCATCCATCCATCAAACATCCATCTATCCATCCATCCATCAAACATCCTGCCTTCCTGAACCCAGATGGATTCTTTACTGACTGAGGTCCACGCTTTATCCATCCATCCATCCATCAAACATCCATCCATCAAACATCCATCCATCAAACATCCATCCATCCATCCATCCATCAAACATCCATCCATCCATCAAACAAACACATCCATCCATCCATCAAACATCCTGCCTTGCTGAACCCAGACAGATGGATTCTTTGACTGAGGTCCACGCTTTATCCATCCATCCATGCATCCATCCATCCATCCATCAAACATCCACACATCCATCCATCAAACATCCATCCATCCATCAAACATCCTGCCTTGCTGAACCCAGACAGATGGATTCTTTGACTGACGTCCACGCTTTATCCATCCATCCATGCATCCATCCATCCATCCATCAAACATCCACACATCCATCCATCAAACATCCATCCATCCATCCATCAAACATCCATCCATCAAACATCCATCCATCCATCCATCCATCAAACATCCATCCATCTATCCATCAAACATCCTGCCTTCCTGAACCCAGACAGATGGATTCTTTACTGACTGAGGTCCACGCTTTATCCATCCATCCATGCATCCATCCATCCATCAAACATCCACACATCCATCCATCCATCCATGCATCCATCCATCAAACATCATCCATCCATCCATCAAACATCCTGCCTTCCTGAAAACAGACATATGGATTCTTTACTGACTGAGGTCCACGCTTTATCCATCCATCCATGCATCCATCCATCCATCAAACATCCATACATCCATCCATCCATCAAACATCCTGCCTTCCTGAACCAGACAGATGGATTCTTTACTGACTGAGGTCCACGCTTTATCCATCCATCCACCCATCCATCCATCAAACATCCATCCATCAAACATCCATCTATCCATCATCAACATCCATCCATCCATCAAACATCCATCTATCCATCCATCCATCAAACATCCTGCCTTCCTGAACCCAGACAGATGGATTCTTTACTGACTGAGGTCCACGCTTTATCCATCCATCCATGCATCCATCCATCCATCCATCAAACATCCACACATCCATCCATCCATCCATCCGTCAAACATCATCCATCCATCCATCAAACATCCTGCCTTCCTGAAAACAGACATATGGATTCTTTACTGACTGAGGTCCACGCTTTATCCATCCATCCATGCATCCATCCATCCATCAAACATCCATACATCCATCCATCCATCAAACATCCTGCCTTCCTGAACCAGACAGATGGATTCTTTACTGACTGAGGTCCACGCTTTATCCATCCATCCACCCATCCATCCATCAAACATCCATCCATCAAACATCCATCTATCCATCATCAAACATCCATCCATCCATCAAACATCCATCTATCCATCCATCCATCAAACATCCTGCCTTCCTGAACCCAGACATATGGATTCTTTACTGACTGAGGTCCACGCTTTATCCATCCATCCATCTATCAAACATCCATCCATCCATCCATCAAACATCCATCTATCAAACATCCATACATCCATCATCCATCCATCCATCAAACATCCATCCATCTATCCATCAAACATCCTACCTTCCTGAACCCAGACAGATGGATTATTTACTGACTGAGGTCCACGCTTTATCCATCCATCCATCAAACATCCATCCATCCATCCATCCATCAAACATCCATCCATCCATCCATCAAACATCCATCCATCCATCAAACATCCTGCCTTGCTGAACCCAGACAGATGGATTCTTTACTGACTGAGGTCCACGCTTTATCCATCCATCCATGCATCCATCCATCCATCAAACATCCATCCATCCATCCATCCATCAAATATCCTGCCTTCCTGAACCAGACAGATGGATTCTTTACTGACTGAGGTCCACGCTTTATCCATCCATCCACCCATCCATCCATCAAACATCCATCCATCCATCAAACATCCATCTATCCATACATCCATCAAACATCCTGCCTTCCTGAACCCAGACATATGGATTCTTTACTGACTGAGGTCCACGCTTTATCCATCCATCCATCTATCAAACATCCATCCATCCATCAATCAAACATCCATCTATCAAACATCCATACATCCATCATCCATCCATCCATCAAACATCCATCCATCTATCCATCAAACATCCTACCTTCCTGAACCCAGACAGATGGATTATTTACTGACTGAGGTCCACGCTTTATCCATCCATCCATCCATCAAACATCCATCCATCCATCCATCAAACATCCATCCATCCATCCATCCATCAAACATCCATCCATCCATCAAACATCCTGCCTTGCTGAACCCAGACAGATGGATTCTTTACTGACTGAGGTCCACGCTTTATCCATCCATCCATCCATCCATCAAACATCCACACATCCATCCATCCATCCATGCATCCATCCATCAAACATCATCCATCCATCATCAAACATCCTGCCTTCCTGAACCCAGACATATGGATTCTTTACTGACTGAGGTCCACACTTTATCCATCCATCCATCCATCAAACATCCATCCATCCATCAAACATCCATCCATCATCCATCCATCAAACATCCATCCATCTATCTATCCATCCATCTATCAAACATCCTGCCTTCCTGAAACCAGACAGATGGATTCTTTACTGACTGAGGTCCACGCTTTATCCATCCATCCATCAAACATCCATCCATCAAACATCCATCCATCATCCATCCATCAAACATCCATCCATCATCCATCCATCAAACATCCATCTATCCATCCATCCATCAAACATCCTGCCTTCCTGAACCCAGACAGATGGATTCTTTACTGACTGAGGTACACGCTTTATCCATCCATACATACATCCATCCATCCATCCATCAAACATCCATCCATCCATCCATCAAACATCCATCCATCCATCAAACATCCAGCCTTGCTGAACCCAGACGGATGGATTCTTTACTGACTGAGGTCCACGCTTTATCCATCCATCCATGCATCCATCCATCCATCAAACATCCACACATCCATCCATCCATCCATGCATCCATCCATCAAACATCATCCATCCATCCATCAAACATCCTGCCTTCCTGAAAACAGACATATGGATTCTTTACTGACTGAGGTCCACGCTTTATCCATCCATCCATGCATCCATCCATCCATCAAACATCCATACATCCATCCATCAAACATCCTGCCTTCCTGAACCAGACAGATGGATTCTTTACTGACTGAGGTCCACGCTTTATCCATCCATCCACCCATCCATCCATCAAACATCCATCCATCAAACATCCATCTATCCATCATCAAACATCCATCCATCCATCAAACATCCTGCCTTGCTGAACCCAGACAGATGGATTCTTTACTGACTGAGGTCCACGCTTTATCCATCCATCCATGCATCCATCCATCCATCAAACATCCATCCATCAAACATCCATCAAACATCCTACCTTCCTGAACCCAGACATATGGATTCTTTACTGACTGAGGTCCACGCTTTATCCATCCATCCATCTATCAAACATCCATCCATCCATCCATCAAACATCCATCTATCAAACATCCATACATCCATCATCCATCCATCCATCAAACATCCTACCTTCCTGAACCCAGACAGATGGATTATTTACTGACTGAGGTCCACGCTTTATCCATCCATCCATCTATCAAACATCTATCCATCCATCCATCAAACATCCATCTATCAAACATCCATACATCCATCATCCATCCATCCATCAAACATCCATCCATCTATCCATCAAACATCCTAGCTTCCTGAACCCAGACAGATGGATTATTTACTGACTGAGGTCCACGCTTTATCCATCCATCCATCCATCAAACATCCATCCATCCATCCATCAAACATCCATCCATCAACCATCCATCCATCAAACATCCATCCATCCCATGACGTAATCTCTTTCAGGGAAGACCCTGAATTTTTCTACATGATAAAGCCAGACCACATTATATGTACAGTATATGTATATGCATATATATATATACATGTATATGCATATGTACATATTTGCATATGTACATATATGCATATTCATGTATGTACAGTATACATATATGCATTTACATTTTTATATGCATTTGCATTTACATGTATATATGCACTTACATATTCATGTATATATGCACTTACATATACATGTATATAGGCACTTACATATACATGTAAATAGGCACTTACATATACATGTAAATAGGCACTTACATATACATGTAATAGGCATGTAAATATAACATGTTAAACTGAAATTGTGTGTGTGACTGTTTTGTGGTTTCTAAGGACAGTGTTTTGTCAGGACAGTAATGAGCTGTAATCTGATTGTCTGTTTATAGCGTATGACGGTCCTAACAAAACAATGTCCATAAAAACCACAAAAGAGTCACATACACAAACGCACACAATTTCAGTTGAACATGTTATAATTACATGTATATGTCTATCTGTACAGTATATGTAAATGCATATACAGTATACATATATGCATGTATATACACTGTGTATGAATATGCATATATGATATGCTTATATACATGTATATATGTATATTTGTGTGTATGTATATGACATATATATCAATTATATAAATAATGCAGGGATTGTTAAGTATGACTTCAATATTATTAGTCACAGTTTTTAAATTTATAGTTTTCTTTCATTCAGCTAATTTTAATTTCATCTTAGTCCACCTATCATGAGAGGAGTTTTGTAAATACTCTGTCCATCCATCTTTCCTTTATGTGAGATGGATACTTTGGCCAAAAACAAACAATCATGTAATGTTTATTGGTTTACATGTGACAGCAGCTATCATCAAAATGTAGAATTTCCTCTAAATATAAGTATAAATGATCTGTTACAGATGTCATGTGAACACGTCCAGAGTCAGGAGATCGCAGGTAGCCAGAAGCACGATCAACTTCCTTTAAACACGAATACCAAGGTACATTTTAGTTCTTGTGTTCCTAAACAGAATTACTTGCTACGTGTGGTTTCATCAACCTTAATGTTCAATTATGTGTGTATAGGAGTGTATTGTGGTTTTTATGGACAGTTGTTTGTTTGGACAGTCATACGCTATAAACAATCAGACAATCAATCAGATAACAGCTCATTACTGTCCTGACAAAACACTGTCCTTAAAAACCACAAAACAGTCACACACACAAACACACACAATTTTAGTAGAACATGTTATATTTACATGTATATGTCTATCTGTACAGTATATGTATATGCATATATATACATGTATATGCATATGTACATATATGCATATTCATGTATATATGCATATATGCATTTACATTTTTATATGCATTTGCATTTACATGTACATATGCACTTACATATTCATGTATATATGCACTTACATATTCATGTATATATGCACTTACATAGACATGTATTAATGCACTTATATATACGTATATATGTACTTACATATACATGTAATAGGCATGTAAATATAACATGTTCAACTGAAATTGTGTGTGTGTGTTTGTGTGTGTGACTGTTTTATGGTTTCTAAGGACAGTGTTTTGTCAGGACAGTAATGAGCTGTAATCTGATTGTCTGTTTATAGCGTATGACGGTCCTAACAAAACACTGTTCTTAAAAACCACAAAACAGTCACACACACAAACACACACAATTTCAGTTGAACAGGTTATATTAACATGTATATGTCTCTGTATAGTATATGCATATGCATATATATATACATGTATATGTATATGCATATATATACATGTATATGTTTATGCATATATATACATCTATATGTTTATGCATATGTACATATATGCATATTCTTGTATATATACATATATGCATTTACATGTTTAAATGCATTTGCATATACATGTATATATGCACTTACATATACATGTATATATGCACTTACATATACATGTATATATGCACTTATATATACATGTAATAGGCATGTAGATATAACATGTTCAACTGAAATTGTGTGTGTTTGTGTATGTGACTGTTTTATGGTTTCTAAGGACAGTGTTTTGTCAGGACAGTAATTAGCTGTAATCTGATTGTCTGTTTATAGCGTATGACGTTCCTAACAAAACACTGTCCTTAAAAACCACAAAACAGTCACACACACAAACACACAATTTCAGTTTAACATGTTATATTAACATGTATATGTCTCTGTATAGTATATGCATATGCATATGTACATATATGCATATTCATGTATATATACATATATGCATTTACATTTTTATATGCATTTGCATTTACATGTATATATGCACTTACATATTCATGTATATATGCACTTACATATACATGTATATAGGCACTTACATATACATGTAAATAGGCACTTACATATACGTGTAATAGGCATGTAAATATAACATGTTCAACTGAAATTGTGTGTGTTTGTGTGTGTGACTGTTTTGTGGTTTCTAAGGACAGTGTTTTGTCAGGACAGTAATGAGCTGTTATCTGATTGTCTGATTATAGCGTATTGCTGTCCATTAAAACCACAAAACAGTCACACACACAAACACACACAATTTTAGTAGAACATGTTATATTTACATGTATATGTCTATCTGTACAGTATATGCATATATATACATGTATATGCATATATGTATATACACTGTACAGTACATGAATATGCATTTATGATATGCTTATATACATGTATATATGTATATTTGTGTGTATGTATATGACATAGATATCAATTATATAAATAATGCAGGGATTGTTAAGTATGACTTCAATATTATTAGTCACAGTTTTTAAATTTATAGTTTTCTTTCATTCAGCTAATTTTAATTTCATCTTAGTCCACCTATCATGAGAGGAGTTTTGTAAATACTCTGTCCATCCATCTTTCCTTTATGTGAGATGGATACTTTGGCCAAAAACAAACAATCATGTAATGTTTATTGGTTTACATGTGACAGCAGCTATCATCAAAATGTAGAATTTCCTCTAAATATAAGTATAACTGATCTGTTACAGATGTCATGTGAACACGTCCAGAGTCAGGAGATCGCAGGTAGCCAGAAGCACGATCAACTTCCTTTAAACACGAATACCAAGGTACATTTTAGTTCTTGTGTTCCTAAACAGAATTACTTGCTACGTGTGGTTTCATCAACCTTAATGTTCAATTATGTGTGTATAGGAGTGTATTGTGGTTTTTATGGACAGTTGTTTGTTTGGACAGTCATACGCTATAAACAATCAGACAATCAATCAGATAACAGCTCATTACTGTCCTGACAAAACACTGTCCTTAAAAACCACAAAACAGTCACACACACAAACATACACAACTTCAGTTGAACATGTTATATTTACATGTATATGTCTATCTGTACATTATATGTATATGCATATATATACATGTATATGTTTATGCATATATACATCTATATGTTTATGCATATGTACATATATGCATATTCTTGTATATATACATATATGCATTTACATGTTTAAATGCATTTGCATATACAGTACATGTATATATGCACTTACATATACATGTATATATGCACTTACATATACATGTATATATGCACTTATATATACATGTAATAGGCATGTAAATATAACATGTTCAACTCAAATTGTGTGTGTTTGTGTGTGTGACTGTTTTGTGGTTTCTAAGGACAGTGTTTTGTCAGGACAGTAATGAGCTGTAATCTGATTGTCTGATTATAGCGTATGGCTGTCCTAACAAACCACTGTCCATTAAAACCACAAAACAGTCACATACACAAACACACACAATTTCAGTTGAACATGCTATATTTACATGTATATGTCTATCTGTACAGTATATGTTTATGCATATATATACATCTATATGTTTATGCATATGTACATATATGCATATTCTTGTATATATACATATATGCATTTACATGTTTAAATGCATTTGCATTTACATGTATATATGCACTTACATATACATGTATTTATGCACTTACATATACATGTATATATGCACTTATATATACATGTAATAGCCATTTAAATATAACATGTTCAACTGAAATTGTGTGTGTTTGGGTGTGTGACTGTTTTGTGGTTTCTAAGGACAGTGTTTTGTCAGGACAGTAATGAGCTGTTATCTGAGTGTCTTATTATATATGTTACGACCGGTAAAGGCCAAAACATACAAAGTGGACACTGACACAGAAAAAGAATTAAAACGATTTTTATTAAACTAAAACTAAGAGCCTCCAGGCTGGCAGGGTCCTCCCAGGCTTCTCACCAGGACTGGAGCGTCCTCTCCTGGATCAGCGTCCAAAGGAAAAGAAAATTAATAAAAAGTACAAATAAGTGTTGGACTGGTGGGCGAGGCCAAAAACAATAAAACGCCACCCAGGTTGATCCAATCCTGTACAGGACCGTCGTACCCCCCCAGGCGACGATCTACCTTACCAAAGAAGTCCCTCTAAATAAACAAAACACGAGAACTGGACTACCTGCACCCACACAGTCAAAAGTACAAACAAATGAGAAAGAGAAAAAGGTAACAGTCCCTCACTGTTGATCCCAGTTGTCCTCCTGAACAACTGCACAGACACTGCCCTCAGTGTCTCCAAAATTAACTCAAACAGGCCCCTGTGGCACAGGCCCACACCTCTTAAGTTAAACCAAAGTGGCAGCCAGCACTTAAGGTGCCTTAACCCACACAGAACTCTGCTTTAAGCAGCCAGAGTCACTTTAAGAGCTTAACCAGCTCACCTTCCACTCCCCCTGGAGCAGACTCACAAACAAGCGGAGAGGGTGGAGCTCTCCTCAATGTTTGTACATCCTACAGCTTCCCAGCTGTTAAACATCTAGTGTTTCCTACACCAGTCTCAAACAAGCTTAAAACTTGTTTCACACAACCCTAGTAAATACTAAGGCTGTCACAAGAGCACCCTTTGCTCTATAAGTGCTGTTTAGGCAGCACCAATCATTTAAAGCCTTAGCTCAACACAAAGTGGTCAGAGTGGGTGGAGAACACTCTGGAACACACACACATATGCAACATGCAACTGCTTTAAGCAAAACTTGGTTTTTACCTGCAACAGGATTCCAAGTATTTCCAACAAGCACCCTTGCTTGCGTCCACCAACCTCAATTGGCAATCTCAACAACTCCCTTGCTCCAAGCAAAGGCTCCACAGTGTTTAGGTCTCAGCTCAGACTATTTAAAAGGCTGAGAGCAAACAGGTGTTTGACCTGAGCTAATCAAGCCTGATTAGGCTGAGTGAAAAAAATGCAGCTCAGCAGGCTGCTGGATTCAGCAGACTTGCAGCCAACCTAAACTCAAAAATGATGTTTAAAAACTCTGAACCCCCTCAGGTACATAACACCCCCACCGAAAGTTATTTTGTATGGGAGTGATGTGTATGTTAGGGGAAAACATCACACATCCACCCATACAAAAAAAACAGAGGGTTAAAATGTAGCGGCCACATTACCTAAATGGACTAAAAACATCATTTAAAAAACTAGTCCATAAAACCGCTAACATTTTCTACAGTCACACTCAAAAAGTTTTAAAACCAAACAAGCAGCGCTTGTCTAAGTTTACCCTGAAAAGCTTTTTATTAGTCATCGACCCCAAACAAAAAACACCATAGTTGGTGCCAGCGTGTGACTGAATACTGGTCTTGACAGTCAGGGGGGATCTGTCCTCATTCTCTGCACCGGACAGCATCCCTGTGTCAGTTTCAACAGCTCTGCTCTCAGCCACACTGTAAGCACAGAGACAGTTAGACACAGAATCATGTGCATTGTGCTCAATGTAGGGTTGCAGCACCTCACATTTCACAGACAGCAAAAATGCATTTTCTGCTGCACTTTTAGTAATCGATTGCACATTGTCCTTCAACACTCCCTCATTGTTCTCTGCAAGAGAAAACAAAGGAACAGGTGGAATTGTTTTGTGTGACTTCACCTTCTTTGATAATTTCAGGTCCTCTCCTGACTGAACTAGATGTTCAGTTCCAAACAGCAGATGAAGACTGTCTCCCATGTCAATGTCTTCTTCTTTCTGAAGGTCAATCTGCTGTTGTCTAGACAGTGACATTTTTGTTTCATCGCACTTCTCTACAAATGTTTCCATTTTTATAGGAACTTGTTCTTCCTCAGTGATCATCATAAAACTGTCGCTTAAGTCCATAACATCATTTTTCACAACTCCTTTGTTTTCTACAGGAGCTACAAAAGAACACAAAGAAACAGGAATTGTTTCTTCTGGATCCTCCTCAGTTAAGCTCACTGGGACTTCTTCTGCTTCAGAACTGAATAAAAAACATTCACACAGGTTAATGTCAAGTTCATTCAGCTCAAAGTTTTTAAAATCCCCATCTGACTGAACTGGGATTTGTTCAGGTTCAGTTTCATGTTCATTTACAAGAAAAAAGAAGAAACTGTCACCCAGATTGATGTCATCCTCAATGTTCTCCTCCTGAAGACGATGTTCTTGTGGCGCCATCTCCTGTTGAAGTGTGAGAGGCTCACCTTCTTGAGTGCAAGGCTCTGGTGTCGCCTTTAGATGACACACTGTAGAACATGAATGTTGCTTTTCCAGTTGCTTTTTCAGTTCAGCTTTGAGCCTCAACACTCTCAACTCCTTCTGCAACTTCAGTATGTTTTGTTCACGAGCAACTTGAAGTCTTTGTCGTTCAATTTCCTCTTGTTCCCACAGACGCTTCTTTTCCTCCAAAGCAGCTTGACGTCTTTGTTGTTTAATTTGCAGTTCAAGCTCTTGTTTTTCTTTTAAAGCAACTTGCTCCTGCTCAAGAGCAGCTCGCTCCTCTTCAAGCTTCTTTCTCTCCATGGCAATCAAACGTTCTCTTTCCTCCTCCTTTTCTCTCAAACGCATTTGCTCATTCATCTCAGGAAAAATCCTAAGCTGACCCAATTCACAAAGCAGTTCACATCCCAACCATTCATCATCAGCATATTTTCTGACATCAATGTTAAAATGGTTTGCTACCCTTAGCTTTTGTTCTATTGTGCAGTCTACAAAGACTTGCACTGTGGGATGTTCAAGAAATCTTTTTAAATTGAAAGCCATGTTGTTGAGCAAAAACAAAAAAACTGTTTCTTTGTTTTTAAACAGCTTACTCAAACAGTTCACCACCAAATGTCCTGCACACAGATGACAGTGAACCAAAACACAAATGCCCTACTGCTCTTGAATGTATCACAGGCAGCAGCATACACACACAGCTGATAGTACTCTGCAATCAGCACCAAAGAGAAGCTTCAGCCAGCTTCCAACTGCTGAAGTTAAGTCCTTCACAAATTTGGTGACTAAATTTTTTTTTAAGTTCACACTTTTGACAAACCCCCAAATAAAGGTGAACAGAAAAACTGTTCAACCTAGCAAACACCATTAAGTACGTCAGCTGTACACCGCACAGAACACACAAAAACACAGCTCAAGGCTATTTGTGAAACTGCCTGTCACAAACACTGTGTTTTAACTAATCAACGAGCCCCCATTAAATATTTAAGCACCCAAGCTCAAACAATGTCTGTTCAAAGACAGACCACCACCAACATGCACAGTAGGTGCACAGAACAAACAAGCAGCTTACCACTACACAAACTAGCTCATGCAAATCCAACACAACTCCTAAACTAGTTTGTTCATTCACATCCCAGACAAATCCTAAACTAACCAAAACAGCTCGTTCATTCAGATCCAGCACAACTACTGAATCAAAACTAAACTAACAGCTCGTTCATTCATATCCCGGACGAGCCATCCAATTTATATGTTACGACCGGTAAAGGCCAAAACATACAAAGTGGACACTGACACAGAAAAAGAATTAAAACGATTTTTATTAAACTAAAACTAAGAGCCTCCAGGCTGGCAGGGTCCTCCCAGGCTTCTCACCAGGACTGGAGCGTCCTCTCCTGGATCAGCGTCCAAAGGAAAAGAAAATTAATAAAAAGTACAAATAAGTGTTGGACTGGTGGGCGAGGCCAAAAACAATAAAACGCCACCCAGGTTGATCCAATCCTGTACAGGACCGTCGTACCCCCCCAGGCGACGATCTACCTTACCAAAGAAGTCCCTCTAAATAAACAAAACACGAGAACTGGACTACCTGCACCCACACAGTCAAAAGTACAAACAAATGAGAAAGAGAAAAAGGTAACAGTCCCTCACTGTTGATCCCAGTTGTCCTCCTGAACAACTGCACAGACACTGCCCTCAGTGTCTCCAAAATTAACTCAAACAGGCCCCTGTGGCACAGGCCCACACCTCTTAAGTTAAACCAAAGTGGCAGCCAGCACTTAAGGTGCCTTAACCCACACAGAACTCTGCTTTAAGCAGCCAGAGTCACTTTAAGAGCTTAACCAGCTCACCTTCCACTCCCCCTGGAGCAGACTCACAAACAAGCGGAGAGGGTGGAGCTCTCCTCAATGTTTGTACATCCTACAGCTTCCCAGCTGTTAAACATCTAGTGTTTCCTACACCAGTCTCAAACAAGCTTAAAACTTGTTTCACACAACCCTAGTAAATACTAAGGCTGTCACAAGAGCACCCTTTGCTCTATAAGTGCTGTTTAGGCAGCACCAATCATTTAAAGCCTTAGCTCAACACAAAGTGGTCAGAGTGGGTGGAGAACACTCTGGAACACACACACATATGCAACATGCAACTGCTTTAAGCAAAACTTGGTTTTTACCTGCAACAGGATTCCAAGTATTTCCAACAAGCACCCTTGCTTGCGTCCACCAACCTCAATTGGCAATCTCAACAACTCCCTTGCTCCAAGCAAAGGCTCCACAGTGTTTAGGTCTCAGCTCAGACTATTTAAAAGGCTGAGAGCAAACAGGTGTTTGACCTGAGCTAATCAAGCCTGATTAGGCTGAGTGAAAAAAATGCAGCTCAGCAGGCTGCTGGATTCAGCAGACTTGCAGCCAACCTAAACTCAAAAATGATGTTTAAAAACTCTGAACCCCCTCAGGTACATAACAATAGCGTATTGCTGTCCTAACAAACCACTGTCCATTAAAACCACAAAACAGTCACACACACAAACACACACAATTTTAGTAGAACATGTTCTATTTACATGTGTAGTGGACATGACCTTGTCCACTTTTAAGACACCTGTGTACTTTTGAACTGTCCAGTGATGACCTTTACTGACCTCTCAGTAAAGCAGGACATTTAACACAATTATTCCATTAGTTATAATCTGAGGACATATAGTCACTAAAAGAGACTATTTCTATATCTTGATTTTATTCTAATGTAATCAAGAATAACTTTTCTCATTTTCATGATATGTGCTTTTATGCTGTGTTATTCTGAAATGTGTTAATTACTGTCTTCACTGCTGTGTTTAAAGGTGAAGCCTTCGGGTCACAGAGACCGGACGGTTTTGTTTAGAAACTCAGAGACAGTCTGATGAGCAGGGCTCCAGCGTTATCTGTCTTTTTTCCTAAACATTTCTCTCTGCTGCTGGCTTGTAACCTTGGGTTTGATAAAGCAAGTGAACTCCTCTCTGTGTTCCTGCTTTTAAGTTCTAACTGTGCGGAAACGCTTCAGTCTTTGAATGGACAAAGAGTTTGAATGGACGGAGACCTGAAAGCTCTCTGCCTTGCAGCTGGTCAAGCTTGGTCAAGAGCCAAAGACTAACTTGTCAGCTAGAACTGATGGACGTCTCCATCCAGTTCCCCGAGCAAAAGCTCCAAAGTTCTTAATGAACTTCCTTTGAGAAACATCTCGTCTTGAAGTCAGCCAGAAGCTGCCACATGTTTCTGACGGCTGACGCGGATCCGAGGAGACGTTGGAAGTAAACGACCAGTTCAGACGTACGAGGGCCGGAAGGACTCCGTGCACCTGGGAGGCTGGCAATATCTTTATCAGACGCATCGTCAAAAGGTAAAGAGCGGTTTACAAACGTACCTGGGATTTAGCCGAAGTCGGATGGAATGTGTCATCTCTGGTTACACTCGAGATAAATAACTTAATCTCTCCAACCTCTTATTCCTCCTACTCTTTCCCCTCTCTATCTAAGCTGGAAACTATATTTTTAAGCTAAAAGAGCCCACAGACTAAATATGTTAACATCCAATATTTATGTCTGTTGTGTTGAATTTAAGTGTGCTGACGTTTTAAATTGAAAGAAAGTGAAATCATGTCAATCAAGTGTAATGGTGTTAATTTAGTTGATTTATTCTAAATAAATGATAGTGTCTCTTTGACATATCAAACTAAGTTAACGTCTTTGTCACTTAATGGCTCTGTTTATTTATCCATCATAAAGATCACAGAAATATTGAATAAACTGAAAAAGAAGAGAATCCGTGAATTTACTATTCAATCTGAATAAGTAGATTAATTAAGGATAAAGAGGTCAGTATTAATATTGACCTCCACTTTAATTCTTACATCTGGTGGCCTCGTATCGGCTTCTAAAAGTTTATTGATAAATCTGTGGTCTCAGTCATGAACTGTAACGTCATGTTTGCATAAAAGGATCCAAGTTTTAAACTCTGAGGATAATGATTTTGGCTGGAAGTGTTCAAAGCAGGCAGATTCTGCATGTTTTTATCATTTGAAGCTGTGAGATTATTATTGTTTCAACTCTGTTAGACGCTGTTGGAAGCATTCAGGTGAAGTTTTGTCAGCCGTAGTCTGTGGAAGTTCTGGTTCGGTCCAGTTCACGCGGACTCCTGTACAAAGCTTTGTTTGACCGCCGAGTCAGAAGCCTGAAAGCTAATTTAACATCTACAAGATTGCTGTTGTGGTGTTTTACATTTTAAAGAAGGTCGAAGCAGCATATACTGTTAGAACGTGTCGGTTAGTGGTTCGTGAAACCCGAGTTCTGCTCCTTTAAAGTGGACGGAACCGACCTGAACGCGGCTCCGAGGGAGTCCGTGTCGTGTTACAGTTGAGGTGCTGTGTTACTGAGCGTAACTAAGTTTGCCTGTCTAGATGTGCGCGCCGCATGTTTCAGAATTTTGGGAAGTTAAATTGTAGCGTTTGAGTTGTTTTAAGAGTCTATAAAGTTGTGGTCTGCTGTGCAAGCTAACGTTAAGAAGACGTGTCTCATGTCCGTTTATGAGCTGTGATTGGATGATACGAGTGCTGTGTGCTGTGAATCACTCTTGTAGCGAACGCTGATTCGCTGTTGTGTGCTGTCAATCACTCTTGTGGCGAACGCTGATTCGCTGTTGTGAGCTGTCAATCACGTCGCACGCCGTTGCGACCAGCCCACTTTGTCGTCATTTCCGGTACTACATTGGTCGAAGGTAAGAAAAACTACATTCGCCATTTATGCTTGGAGAATGAACTACATATGCTGTGATTGATTTGTTGACGTCACGTATGTTGTAGCGAGCTCCGCCTCGCTCACGTAAGAAGCTGGTGACGCGCTACGCACGCTGCGTGGGCCCGCCCATTTTTGTCGTCACTTCCAGGTGCCGCACTTTGAGTGACAGGTCACACTCGCTGGCTCACACTCGTTCACACACGAACACACACTTAAACACTCATCTGAAGCCATCAACACTGTCTAGCAACATAAACTTGTCTCTGACAAGAAAGCGGTTCGAGCAATTATCACGTTCTTACTGAAAACTAACCCTAATAGGTTGTTTTCTTTCCATGTACTGATTTAAACTCAGTCGCTTCGTGATAACATACGCGACGCTGCCCCCTGCTGGACGTTAATAGATGAGTTTTCTCTCAACACATCATAAAGTCAGCATTTTTTATGGTGAAAATTACCAGCTTTAAAATTGTTCTGTACACAAACAAAAACTCCTGTTTATTTTAAATAAAGAATTTTTGAAAACAGAGGTACAGACGAACAATTGATGCTCATTTTAAATACTGAAGAGATTTAAAATAACACTCAAAAAAGCATCTTTTATTTGATTTTCAGATTAAATAAAAAAGAAAAGTTGATGGAGAGCAGAGCATTTCCACATTCAAAATTTTAAACAGCATTGGCATACACTGTACACTTTTGGTTAAAAATAGCATTTTTAACGTTTTTCTGTGTACGTTTACAACAGTGAGGTTAATTTGATAACGAATTTCTTTTTCGAATAACACCTGCATGTACCAGCTTGTTGATTTTTACAGACTCAAAACAAATATGGATAAACAATCAGATGAAGTTGTTCCATCCTCATCCTTGGAGGATGCTGATGGTGAGCAAACTCCAGCGCCGGTTGAGGAGAAAATCCCAGCGCAGGAGGATTCAGAGTCTGAGTCAGAGGACACAGATTGTGTTGATAATGCCTTAAAACTGCTAATGAAAACACTCGTGAAGTATGGTGAGGAGGTAGCAGCAATGGACACCCCGACTCTGGACACAGAGTTAGAAAGTCTAGCAACAGGCATAATCAAAAAAGGTGGAAAAAAGCTCAGCGCCGACCGTACTGTCAAATTGGCCTTTCTGTTGAAGACCAGACTGGACCATGAACTGTATAAGAGTGGGGACCTTGAGGATGAACTGGCTGATGAAAAAAATAAACTGGCTGATGAGAAAACTAAACACGAAGGTACCACTTCAGAGTTTGTGTCATACAAGAAAACGACAAATACAGAGATTGAACGTTTAAACAATGAAATACTGTTGCAAACACATTCATATGAAGAAAACATTCGGTCCAGAGGACAAAAATATGACGATTCTATCAGAGAGAATGAAATATTACAGCAACAGGTACAATCGATGTCTAAAGATCTACAAGAGAACAAGGAAAAAAGAGAAGAAGCCCACACCCGGTGCACAATGTTGAAAATAGAGTATGATAAATTAAAAGAACAACTAAAAGAGAGCACTCAATTCGAGGAAAATAGAAAACTCAGTGAACAGTGCACAGCGCTACAAACTGCAGTTGATTGTTTACGCAGAGAATTGACTGAAAGTAAGGTGGAACTGACCTTAACTAAAGAAAACCTCTTTAAAGAAAGGGAGAGGTGGGTGGATGTTGTGGCAAAGCATTCTCAAGGCATCACACCACCACCCCCACCACCTCCACGCGGTGATGCAGAACAGCTCACCGTACCTGTTAAGACCCGCCAGTCGGAGCAGGGACTTGCGTCCTCAACATCAACACCTGCACATGGATCACAGGTAAATGGGAATAGCAATGATGCTAAACTTTCTATTCCAATACCTGAACTCCAGAAGCTTTCTAGATACATTCAACGCTTTGAGCCAGGGCCGTTGGGTTCAATCTATACAAAGAACTACCTAGACTCTCTTGATTTCCAGCTGGGTAATTTTCCAAATGCTACTGCTGAGGATAAAATTGCGCTGATCAGGCTCACCGCAGACTGGCCTGTATATAACTTCATTGTTCGCCAACCGGACGCCATAAAAACAGATTACAAACTGTTGCGTGATACTCTTATACGAGAGTTCACTCCAAACATGGGGCCTGGTGGCTACCCTGATGCCGAGAAGGTCGTGCAAGGTAAGAAGGAGCATCCACAGGCATATTACCAGAGAATGTTCCAGGCTTTCTTTGGTAATCGCAATGAACCGGGCATGGAGGACGACGTAGGTTTTAAATACCTTTTCGGTAAAAACCTCCACCCTGATATAAAAGAGTCAGTTCAAGTGATGGCTAATTTCAGAGACAAGACCATCAAGGAAATGAAACAATGCGCCGTAAATGTTTTCGAGGCCCGCATGGAATGCAGAACACCCGTAGAGGTGTTCACGAGTGCGAGAGCCGACTCCCAATCGCTGGAACTGGAAGGGACGCGAGCACCAGCTCCCTATCCACCGACAGGCGAAAAGAAACAGACCTTTCACCCTGACAAACCACAAAGTGGGGGTGTCCGCTTGAGGAAAAACCCAAGGTGGCTCAAGCAAAACACGGAGGGTGAACAAAAGGATCAAAAGGGGGGTGCGCGTCCAACGAGTAAAGATTATGGGTACAAGGGTAACCCATATAACCAAGGGTGGTCCCAGCAGGAACCCCCGAACCAAGGGTGGTCCCAGAGGGGACACCCGAAGCCAGTCTGGGCCCGGAAGGGGCCCCCACGCCGTGGACCTGCTCCCCCTACCCCTCAAACTGAACAGTCCGAGACAGACAAAAAATCGCAGAAGTCCCGGAGGAAAGGCCGTAGCCCTCTGTCCCCAGAAGTCAAGGAGGAAATACGTCAGATGTTCGACACGTGGGAAAATACTAAAAATGAGAACAAACCCGGTGTGATGTGTAGCACTATCATTGATAGTAACTCTGAACATTCTAACAACAACAATGCCACAGTTGCTGGCAGTCACCAAGACATTGGTGGCCAGGATGCTGACAATCAGGGTAATGACAGTCGAATCGTTGACAGTCCAGAATGTGACAGTCAACAGAACGTTGACTGTAACCATGACTTCATTGCTACGGAGCCTGAGCACCCCTCGTCAGAAAAAGGGGGGGAAAGCTCACTCACCGTTGAAAGTGGCTCGCCACGAACTGAACAGTCAGACCCATGTGTGTCTGCACTAACAGTACTGATAAATGAAGGTCACACAGTCAGGGGTAGGCGTGATAAACGTCGGAGACAACCTGGTGAGTTCCTGTGTGACATTATCAGAAAGGGGCCCGCTAAGAAGGCTTACCTGTCCATCACGTTGGAAGGGATCCTCAGAAAAGAGGCCCTCTTGGATGGTGGGGCAGACATATCCGTTATGTCACCCACACTGTTAGAAGAGCTGCGGCTGGCCGCTAGCGGTGTTGACAGGGAAATACCCCTCAGAGAATGTGCTATAGTTTTGCAGGGTCTCTCGGAGACGAGTACAACCCTAACAGCTATAGCAATGGTTCACATGCAGATTGGTGAGACGACACTATACCACCCGGTATACGTGTCCACCGTTGACTCATGCCCATTTTTGGTTGGCCAAGACTTTATAAACCGCTTCGACGCGGTTATA
>JBBPBX010026506.1:0-38033 GCA_038048925.1 Garcialebias charrua | reverse complement strand
AATGTAGCCATTTCCTTTCAACTGTTGGACAAGAAGCTGTTGTTGTGTTGGACTCAGCGCTCGTAAAACTTGCTTTTTATTAGACGTCGACTGGTCAGACTCTGGACGACGACTGGACATTCAGTTGGAAGTTGAAGGTCGGTTCGGTTTTGTTTATTTGCTAGCTTTTTTAGCTCTGTTCAGTTGAATGAACAAAACCTGCTGTTGCTAAAAGCTAAGCTAACAACGAGCTAAAACGGGTGTGTCGTGTATGCTGCTGAGGCAGATAATTTGAGGCAAGTAAAACACTGCAGGTTAGGTTATTCTAGCGTTTAAATAAGCCATATATGCTACGCTTTTTTTTTTTTTTTTTGGCTTAGTTCCTGGATGGTTTTTCAAAGAGACAGGCCCCGCATCCTCACGCTGTTTGCGTCGCATGTCTGTTAACACACATGCGCTCACTAGCCAGCAGAACAATAACCGCAGCCAGGCTGAAATACTAATTTACTTTAAATACGTATTTCAGCAACATACTGTTTTTGTAGCTGCTTAAACAAGAGGCTGAAGGAAGATATATCTCATTCACGAGGTCTTGAGAGTCAATTACTTTCTGAGAGTTTCATTAAAGATTTACTGGAACATGAGATATTTTGCTAACAGACACACAGGCAGGCTAATATGAGTGCCAGACTTTGGTGGTGGTGGTGCTAAACTGTTCACAGTAACACAGCAGAGGTGTTTGTCCCTTGTTGATGCGAATCTTTAGGTTTGAATGCTCTTTATTTGTCTCTAAGTTGATGGAAGCATCAAAGTGATGCATGTAGAACAGAAACTAAAGATTTATCACATGTTCTCTTTGATTCTGCAGGTTGTCAGAGATCAGCTGTGCCTCTCTGCTCTCAGCTCTTCAATCCAACCCCATCTGACACAACTGGATCAGACTCAGAACCTAGCCTTGAGAACTGCGGTAAAGTGAGCCACTCGTCATTGAGAGGTAATTTCTAAGTACCGGTAGTTTGAGTAAAGCAATTAAGACACTGATTTTTTGTTAACAGAGTTCACTTTGCTCTCAGCATTAAACGTGACGCTTGAACATGGTTTGGTTTCATGTTGCTCCACTTCATTCACCCAGAGTTTGAAGGAGCACACACCTTTTATTAATTAAAGCTGCACAGGTGCAGTAAATTAAAAGTCACATGATGCATCTGAGCATCCAATACAAAACAAGCCTATAAAGAAAAACAAATTCAAACAAAATGAGAGCAATACAAAAACATTCATAATGTCAACACCCCCACTTGCTCACATTTTGGGTAACTCCCTCAGGCTCTTAATGTTTCAAACCTAAATAAATTCTTCATACACCAAACAAACATTTCATACTTTTTCAACTTCATCTTGGTTGCTGGTTTGGTTAGTACGTCTGCAACCATATCATTTGTACTTTAAGAGTAAATGTACTTTTGTTTTAAAGGTCTCCCACCTACCTGCTCCAACATTTTCCTCTGGACCTGTTGTCAGGTATAATCTGTAAATTTTAACATTTAAATACTGTATACACACACATTTCAGTACTACATTGTCTTTTTTTTCCCTCGGCTAGTCTGGGAGAAAAATACCTAAAGCTTCTGGATCCAGTTGTACACAAAGAAGTACCTGTGAGGCCAACCCTGTAATGGGTAAGTGCTGGCTACTTTGGTTTTTGTTTTCCATTGTTTGGTATGTTCATTGTTATGGAAGATCAAAACTGACATAATTAGAAGTAAAAGCATGTATATGAATGGACTGATAAATTAATAAATACACTAAAAATGCACAAATTAAATTACAAAGGAGAAATTTACTTCATGTTATATAATTTAATTGACCTTTTTATTTTCCAGGTTAGTTCCAATAAATTATATATTTCTGCTTATAATTTACATTTTACTGTATTTTTAAAATATATATTTTTGTTTTTCTTGTAGATGCATTTGTGCCTTTTAATGTTTATATTCAATTATTGTTTATATTTTTTTTCCCACAAGTTTTTCTTTTTTAAATGGGTCTTACATTTCTATGTCTCCTGTTTTGACTTTACCTTATGCATTTCTGCTTCATGCACAGTAGATCTACACATGGATCCTGCTCCTTCCTGTTTTTTTGACCAATAGAAGTGGAGCTGACCCAAGAAGCTCTGCCCACCTTATTTACATCATGAGACAGAAATACATAAGATGAAGTAAAAACGGGTGACAGAGAAGTGTAAAAACACATGGAAATAAAAAGACTTTTGGGGGAATACAGGGAACCCCCGACCTACGAACGAGTTTGGGACCTAAGAACCGTTCGCAGCTCGATCCGTTCGTAGGTAGGGGGTGAAAATTATATTTAAAAAAAAAATTATTCATTCATTCATTCATTCAACCTTTATTTATCATGCTAACGGAGCGCGCGCACACATTTAAGCATGTAAAGTAGTGTACTGTAATGTTAAACATTGCTATTCACATTTACAGAATAAATAAAAATATATTTTCTTACTTTGAGATGGTCAAAGCCGACATAGGTTGCCATGCGTTGATTGTTTTCGGGCCAAGCAGCGCGGGGGCCGGCAAGCCACCGCAGCTGCTCCAGACCTGTGTTAGCTAGCTGGCTAGCTTCTGCTAGCCAAGCCATGAGCTAGTGTTGGAGCGGCGGCGCGATCAATCTGCAGCTGCTGCTCCAGCCGCTGCTCCAGCCTGAGACGTCCACAGAGCTATTCCAGCTAGTAATTAATCCATATGATGCGATCCTGGTCACCAGTGTTCAAAAGGCCGGCTCCCGTGTTAGCTCCAGTGTTAGCTCTGGAGCTAGCCAGGCCGGAGGTGTAGCCAGGCCGGCCGGAGGTGTTCGCACGGCGGCCTGGCACGATCGGCGATAAATCCGCTGCTGCCTGAGACATCCACAAAGTTCACAGAGACGTTTCCAGCTAGTAATTAATCCATATGAAGCCATCCTGGTCACCAGTCTTCGTCCGGCTCTCGGCAGCTAACCTAAGATGGCGTCCGGTGTTCTACATTAATTTGTGACCGGAGACCCCAGTGACTGAACCTAAAATAGCGTCCGGTGTTCTACATTAATTTGTGACCGTGTAAACTGAAGACCTACTTCCTGTTGCCCAAGATTGCTCAAAAATTGCTCAAAAATGATCAGAAATGATCTTTTTTATCATAATTATTATTTATAAAGCCTTTAAAACAACCAGAGCTGCAACAAAGTGATGTACACATGAAATTAAGAACATTTAAACACAAAAAAAAAAAAAAAAAAAAATTTTTTTTTTTTAATTCATATTTTTATTAAATATGATATGTTCGTAGGTCCCGTGGTTCGCAGGTCGATGGGGTCGTAGGTCGGGGGTTACCTGTAAATAAAATAAATAAATATTTACAATATAAATATTGGGAGGCACAAATGCAGATACAAGTAAAAAGGAACACAAAAATATGTTTTTAAAAACAGTATGTAAAGTTTATTGGAACAAAGCATAAAAATAAATATGAAGGTAAATTAAATTATAAAACATGAGGTAAAGTTCTCCTTTTTTTAATTTAATTGATGCATTTCAAGTGTATTTATTGGTCATTTTATATACAGTATTTTGGCTTTTACTTCTAATTATGTCAGTTGGGGTTCTTCATTAATTGTTACCTGCATGATTTGAATTTATTTTACAATCTCTGATGTCCATATCCTCTGACCTAGGCCTCACTGAATTCTCTAATACTTGACTAAATGTGTTGAGAGCCTCCAGCTGACTACATGCACACGTAAGTTATGACAATTTCTTATGTTTGTTTGTTTTTGTTTTATTATATTCTTCTTCTTCTTTCGGCTTTTCCCTTTTCAGGGGTCGCCACAGCGAGTCATCCTCCTCCACCTCACTCTGTCCTCTGCATCCTCTGTCCTCACTCCAACTACCTCCATGTCCTCTCTAACTGCATCCATATATCTCCTCTTTGGTCTCCCTCTTTGTCTTTTTCCTGGCAGCTGCATTTCTAACATCCTTCTACCAATATACCCACTGTCCCTCCTCTGGACATGTCCAAACCATCTCAGTCTGGCCTCCCTAACTTTATCTCCCAGTTGTTCAACATGTGCTGTACCTCTGATTATCTCATTCCTGATCTTATCCATCCTTGTCACTCCTAAGGAGAACCTCAGCATCTTCATTTCTGCTACTTCCAGTTCTTTCTCCTGTCTTTTTGTCAATGCCTCTGTCTCCAGACCATACAACATAGCTGGTCTCACCACTGTCTTGTAAACTTTTCCTTTGACCTTTGCTGACACCTTTTTGTCACAAATCACTCCTGAAACTTTTCTCCATCCACTCCATCCTGCCTGGACTCTCTTCTTCACCTCTTTACCACATTCCCCATTTTCCTGGACAGTGGACCCCAAGTACTTGAAGTCCTGCACCTTTGTGACCTCTGCTCCTTGTAGCCTCACTGTTCCACCAGCCTCCCTCTCATTCACACACATGTACTCTGTCTTACTACGGCTGACTTTCATTCCTCTTCTTTCAAGTGCATACCTCCACCTCTCCAAGTTCTCTTCCACCTGTTCCCTGTTCTCACCACAGATCACAATGTCATCTGCAAACATCATAGTCCATGGGGATTCCTGCCTGACCTCATCTGTTAGTCGGTCCATCACCAGAACAAACAAGAAGGGGCTCAGAGCCGATCCTTGATGCAATCCCACCGCCACCTTGAAGCTATCTGTCACTCCTACAGCACATCTCACCACTGTCCTGCTGTCCTCATACATGTCCTGTACCAGTCTAACATACTTATCTGCCACTCCAGATTTCCTCATGCAATACCACACCTCTTCTCTTGGCACCCTGTCATATGCTTTTTCTAAATCCACAAACACACAATGGAGTTCTTTCTGACCCTCTCTGTACTTCTCTATCAACATCCTCAAAGCAAAGATGGCATCTGTGGTGCTCTTTCTTGGCATGAAACCATACTGCTGCTCACAGATAGTCACCTCTTGTCTAAGCCTTCCTTCCACAACTCTCTCCCAGATCTTCATTGTGTGGCTCATCAACTTAATTCCCCTGTAGTTGCTACAACTCTGTACATCACCCTTGTTCTTAAAAATGGGAACCAGCACACTTCTTCTCCATTCTTCAGGCATTTTCTCACCCTCAAATATTCCATTAAATATTTGAGTCAAAAACCTCACTGCCATCTCTCCAAGGCATTTCCAAACCTCCACTGGTATGTCATCAGGTCCTACTGCCTTCCCCTTCTTCATTCTTTTCAGAGCTTTCCGGACTTCACCCTCACTAATTTTTCCCACTTCCTGGTCCACAGTTTCTATTACCTCCACTCTTCTTTCTCTTTCATTCTCTTCATTCATTAGCTCCTCAAAGTAATCCTTCCATCTTCCCATCACACTCTCCTCACTTGTTAGAACATTCCCATTCCCATATTTAATAAGCCTAACCTGCTGCACATCCTTTCCAGCCTGATCCCTCTGTCTTGCCAATCGGTACAAGTCCTTCTCGCCCTCTTTAGTGTCCAGTCTCCCATATAACTCATTGTACGCCCTCTGCTTTGCCTTAGCTACTTCCCTCTTTGCTCTATGTCCCATCTCCTTATATTCCTGTCTCCGCTCTTCAGTCCTCTCACAGTCATATTTCTTCTTGGCTAATCTCTTTCTTTGAATGGCGTCCTGCACTTCACTATTCCACCACCAGGTTTCCTTATCTTCCATTCTTTGTCCAGATGACACACCAAGTACCTTCCTACCTGTCTCTCTAATTACTGTTGCTGTAGTAGCCCAGTCACTTGGAAGCTCTTTCTTACCACCCAGAGCCTTTAACAGCTCGTCTCTGAATTTCTCACAACATTCTTCTTTCTTTAGCTTCCACCATTTGGTCTTCTTCTCTGGTTTTACTCTTGTTCTCTTCTTCGCAACAACAGTCATTCTACACACAACCATCCGATGCTGTCTGGCCACGCTCTCCCCTGCTACAACCTTACAGTCTCCAATCTCTCTCAGGTTTCCTCTTCTACACAGAATGTAATCGACCTGTGTACTCCTTCCTCCACTCTTATAGGTCACTCTATGTTCCTCCCTCTTTTGGAAATAGGTATTGACTATAGCCATTTCCATTCTCTTGGCAAAATCCACCACCATCTGTCCTTCCTGGTTTCTTTCCTTGACACCAAACCTACCCATCACTTCCTCATCCCCTCTGTTTCCTTCACCAACATGTCCATTCAGGTCTGCTCCAATCACCACTCTTTCCTCCCTGGGAATACTCTCTATCACTTCATCCAAATCTTTCCAAAATTTATCTTTCTCCTCCCCATCACATCCAACCTGTGGAGCATAACCACTTACTATGTTTAGCATCAGACCTTCTACTTCTACCTTTAGACACATCACCCTATCTGACACTCTCTTCACCTCTACTACATTCTTTGCCAACTCCTCCTTCAGGACCACCCCTACTCCATTTCTCTTTCTATCCACACCATGGTAAAACAGTTTGAACCCTGCTCCAATACTGCGAGCCTTGCTGCCCTTCCACTTGGTCTCTTGGACACATAAAACATCTACCTTTCTTCTCTGCATCATGTCAGCCAGCTCTCTACCTTTGCCTGTCATTGTCCCCACATTTAGAGTTGCAACCCTCAGTCCTACATTCTTCACTTTCCTCCTCTCCCTCTGTCTCCTGACACGTTTTCCTCCTCGGCGTCTTCGACTAACAGTAGTACAATTTCCGCCGGCACCCTGTTTGTCAACAGCACCGGTGGCGGACGTTGTTAACCCGGGCCTCGACCGATCTGGTATGGTTTCACTTTGATGAACTCGCATTATGGTTTTGGCAAGTGTTTTACATCGGATGCCATTCCTGACACAACCCTCACCATTTACCCGGGCTTGGGACCGGCACAAGAGATACAATGGCTTGTGCTCCCTAGTGGCTGGCTGTTTTGTTTTATTATATTGTTTTTTGGTATTATAATCTTGTTTTTCTTTGTGCTTTTCTTAGGCTCCTGTCTGACCTCCAAATGCTAATGTTGCTAGCAATGAGGACCCCACAAGGATGTGTACTGAGCCCCCTTCTATTCACCCTGCTAACACACGACTGCACACCATCATACAGCTCCAACCACTTCATCAAGTTTGCGGACGACACAACAGTGGTGGGTCTCATCAGCAACAACGATGAGACGGACTACAGGAACGAGGTGAGCCGCTTGGCCTTGTGGTACGGACACAACAATCTCACTCTCAACGTGGAGAAGACAAAGGAGATTGTCGTGGACTTCAGGAAGAGGGATGCCCAACATGCCCCTCTGACCATCAACAGCACCGCAGTGGAGAGAGTGGACAGCACCAAGTTCCTGGGAGTGCACGTCTCAAAGGACCTGTCCTGGAGCAGGAACACTGCAGCACTGGCCAAGAAGGCTCACCAGCGTCTCTACTTTCTCCGCAAGCTGAAAAGGGCTGGAGCTTCAACCCCCATCATGTGCACCTTCTACAGAGGTGCCATAGAAAGTGTCCTGACCAGCTGCATCACTGTGTGGTTTGGTGCATGTACTGCATCCTGCCGCAAGAGCCTCCAGCGCATCGTGAGAGCAGCTGAGAAGATCGTCGGCACCTCCTTGCCCTCACTGCAGGACTTACACAGCAAACGCCTCACTCGGAAAGCCCACTGCATGGCAGGTGATCCCACACACCCACTACACAGCTGCTTTAGACTGTTGCCTTCAGGGAGGAGACTGAGGAGTCTCCAGGCTCGAACCAGCAGACTGAGAGACAGCTCTGTTCATCAGGCAGTAAGGATGCTAAACACTCTGCCTGCTCTGCCTCCCCTCCCATTTGAACTGCCTTAACACAAAAAACTTTCTCACACATTACCACACAACACAAAGATTTTAACACTGGTCCCTGTGTCATCAAACGGGTTATTCACTAAACTCTCAGTCATGTGCTCATTCAGTTTGCACTACTTCTCATATTTGCACTGTTTGTATTACATTACTGCCTATAGTCATACTACTGTTTATATTCACTGTTTACATTAATACTGTTTACATTTATTACTACTGTTTACATTTATTACTACTGTTTACATTTACACTACTTTTATATCTACACTACTGCTGATACATATACAGTATTCTCTGACTAGCCTTATTTAAGGATGCCCAATGTGCCTTATGTGCCTTACTGCATATGCCACTTTGCCTCTATACCAACATCAACTACCTCATACATATACTGTGTACATTAACTCATATGCTGCTTTGCCACTCTTTGCAAATGTCAATGCTAGAACCTTCAGTTTATTTTATAGATACACTTTATATACTTTTTATACTACTATGCAATAACTCAGGACAGTATTACACTTTTATCATTTCATTTTATGCTTATGTCATTAAATGTTTAGTGTTTTAGTGTTGGTGTAACTGTCAGGACAGTGTTACACTTTTACTATTTTATGCTTATGTTTATTAAATGTTTTAGTGTTTTAGTGTTTAAATGGTTACTTTTGCACCGAGGGACTGAGAGAGAAATGCAATTTCAATCCTGTTTATGTCCTGTACATATTGCAGTTCTGACAATAAAAGTTGACTTTGAAACCTCACATCTTCCACAAAGTGCTAAGGTGAATCTCTGCCACAGACAGTCCTGCATTTGGAGATTCATCACAGATGAGTGAGGACGTCGCTTTCCTCTGCTGTGACTGACTCTTAAAATGACTGAAAGACACTGAAACTGTCATACAGAAGCAGATCATGGTATTTATGATGCATACCTCTGGTAATTGTAGTTTCTTTTATTATTAAGGTTGTTATGTTATCATTGTTATCAATTTTAACTTTTTAACATTTTTGAATTTGTTTTGCTCATGAATAAACAGTTTTTAAGCAACAACTTATGTGGATATTTTGTGTGTGCTCTATTTAGACCTGTTGTACATATCTGTATTGCGGGTTTGAACCAGATCTGGGCCGCGTTTTGAGATTCGACTTACTCTACTGGGCCGGACCTGGGCCAAATCCGCCTAAAAATGAAATGAGGATGCCGCATCTGGGCCGCATCTGGGCCAAATTTGCCTAAAAACTAAACAAGGATTCCGTATCTGGGCCACATTTGGGCCGAATGCAGTAGTTTTGTAGCACTTCTGGCCCACCTCCGGCCCAGATCCAATCCAGATCCGCAATCCACATCTGGGCCAGTTTTGGCCCGTTGGACAAAAAGACACCGGGCCGGATCCATTTTACAAATGCGGGCCAAATGTTTTCATACATTTGGCCCAGATCCGGCCCACACAACTTTTGCTGTCTGGGGTGGTCCTATTGGCTTCATCAGATTGTGATCTACAGGTTTCGCTGGAGCGGTTTGCAGCAGAGTGTGATGCGGCCGGGATGAGGATCAGTTCCTCCAAATCCGAGGCCATGGTCTTGAGCCGGAAAAGGGTAGCATGCCCTCTCCGGGTCGGGGAGGAGGTCCTGCCCCAAGTGGAGGAGTTTAAGTATCTCGGGGTCTTGTTCACGAATGAGGGAAAACTGGAGCGTGAGATCGATAGGCGGATAGGTGCAGCGTCCGCAGTGAAGCGGGCGCTGTACCGGTCTGTCGTGGTGAAGAGAGAGCTGAGTCAAAAGGCAAAGCTCTCAATTTACCGATCGATCTACGTTCCCACCCTCATCTATGGTCATGAGCTTTGGGTTGTGACCGAAAGAACGAGATCTCGGATACAAGCGGCTGAAATGAGTTTTCTCCGCAGGGTGTCTGGACTCTCCCTTAGAGATAGGGTGAGAAGCTCAGTCATCCGGGAGGGACTCGGAGTAGAGCCGCTGCTTCTCCACATCGAGAGGAGCCAGTTGAGGTGGCTCGGGCATCTGGTTAGGATGCCTCCTGGACGCCTCCCTGGTGAGGTGTTCCGGGCATGTCCCACCGGGAGGAGACCCAGAGGAAGACCCAGGACACGCTGGAGGGACTATGTTTCTCGGCTGGCCTGGGAACGCCTTGGGATTCCCCCAGAGGAGCTGCTCCAAGGGGAGAGGGAAGTCTGGGCCTCCCCACTTAGGCTGCTACCCCCGCGACCCGACCCTGGATAAGCGGGAGAAAATGGATGGATGGATGGACAAGAGAATTAACTAAGCCTTGACTGATTTATTATTATTGCTTGTTTATTATTATTGTTGATTTTTAGTTTGATTATTTTTGTAATAAAACTTAAAAGACAACTTTATTCGGATGATTATTCATTTGTTCTGGTATAGAACTCCCATAACATATTCAGCCTTTACTAATCAGAATCAGTCGTACTTTCTAGAATATATTGATTAAGTTGTTGTTGGTCATAAACTGACCAGTGGATGCCAAACTTTAATGAATGAAAAATAAATAAAACAAAAGTAGTGGGGCTGAGATGGAAAAAGTGGCACCCTTCTTCCTCCGTACCCTTCGTTATGGCTACAAGCTTCTACCTCATGAACCCCTAGTCTGAAATATCACTGTGAAAACAAATCACTGTAATACCATTTGGTTATGTGCTGCTGATCTCATGCTGCTGATCTATTTCATGTTGCTGTGTTCACTCGTCCTCATCTGCTCACACAGACTCATGTTCGTGCTGCTGTTGTTTGGCGCATTGTTTCGTACTAGTAGTGCTTAGTGTATTTTTAGTTTAGTGTATTTCTTGTTTCATGTCTCGGATCTTTTTTTTACTGTTTTTCTTTACAATTTGTATTTTTGTTGGATGTAACTGGGACCCTGTTCATAGTTTCGTTCCACCTTATGTACCACATGTGATGTGAATGACACACATTGACCTTGAGAACTTAAAGAACAAATGATCCTTCATAACATCCTCAGGAAAATGCTTAGCCCCGCCTTAGCACCTGCAGAAAAATATCTCTGGAGCCGCCACTGCCGCTGATGCATCGCATTTGTTACGCATCACCGCTGACAACCTGGAAATGGTAAATGGAGCGCTTTCCAGCCCCCTAAGAGGGGCCCCAAAGCGCTTTACAATACCAACCATCCACCCATTCATACACCGGTAGTGGCAGACTGCCATGCAAGGCGCTTTCCAGTCCTACCGGGAGCAACTCGGGGTTAAGTGTCTTGCTCAAGGACACGACACATGGTGTGGGGAACCGGGATTCGAACCGCCAACCTTCCGATCGGGGGACGACTGCCATTACCACTATACGCCACGGCCGCCCCTAAATGTGGGCCAAAACCAGAAATGTGGGCCGGTGTTGTGCCAAAAATCGAGTGGCTGCCAAATGGCGGCCGCAGGAGCATGCATGAGAGGACACTAACAAGAATTTAACAAGATTTACACTTAAAAAGAATTATTTGTTCGTTTGACTTTAAAGTAAAGATGTGCATCAATCTACCTTTTGCTTAATAAATGCACTTCGACAGTCAAATCAGCTGCATTTGAAACGTATTTGCTGCCTCGGTGGTCTGGAAGTGTGCAGACAAGGAGGAAATCAGGAAGGAGGAACGCTGTGCATTTCTTTTAAATTTAACACGATAAGCAACGAAAACAATTATTTGTTTGCTTGATATTATAGTAAATGTGTGTCTCAGTTGAACTTTTACTTAATAAATGCACTTCAATAGTCAAATCAGCTGAATTCTCCCGGGGCGGCGCAGCAAAATGAAGCTGATTTGACGGTTGCTCCAGGTGAGCTGGATGAAGGTGGCAGACAATGGCAAGTCGATTGTGTCATTAATAGCCACTTTTATCTATTACATGATACAACGGCATGCCATACTAGTAGTATGGTAGTGTTCAATATTTTCAGTCAGAATGAATGAAAATGGTCATATCTCAGCCAAAAATTGGTATATGGAAAATAAATCCATAAATAAGTCGCTTTGGCATACTTTGTACATCTCCTCCTACTTGTCTCTGTGTGAGTGCAGCTACAGCGTGCGCTCTCAGGACATGATTACCTGCAGTGTTCCCTCAGTGAGGACTGAACTTGGCAAAAGGGACTTCTACTCTGCTCCTGCTTCCTGGAATATCTTACAAAAAGATCTGAAGCTCTCGACCTTGACCTCTCCAAGTGACTTTAAACATCTGTTGGAACTCCTGGCAAGAACCAATGCAGACATGTTCCTGTTTTTAGTTTTCTATATTTGCCTTATAATCTAGCTGTTTTTTGCCATCTTGTTTTAATTTGTGGGGAAAAAAAAGAAAAAAAAAATCCGTATGCCTCTTTGTCATCTTTTGTTGAAATCAGGTCTCTCGTAAATGAGTCCTCGAGGCTCAATGGGGTTAACCTAAATAAAGGTTGAATTAATTAGTAGGAACAATGGATTGTTTGATCATTTCAGTAACTCACAATTCAGATTGACACACACACAAGAAATCAGTGTCTGAAGAATAATTTTGTTAAAGTTAGTAATTTATTAATTGGATATACAGTATGTACTGTATTCCGTTTGTTAACGTGTATTGTTTTAAAGTTGTTAAACTTCTGTTGCACAGTGACAATTATTCAACGTAAAAGTAATTTAAAACAAATTAAATTATATTCAACATGGTTCTATGCAATCTTTAGACTGAGGACAACTACATCCATATTTGATGTATGCTCACCTGCAGTCTGTTAAAATCAGATTAATCTATTAACAAAATGACAGTGTGAGGATGGACAGAGTCTAGATTTCTTGCAACTGTGTCAAACTACTTCAAACTAGTTATTTTCCAAATTCTTATTCTTTATTTTTTTTATTGTTCATACTTCTTTTTTGATAGATCATTTATGGAATGAAATTAAGACAACGTTGGTCTCCTAATTTGGAGAGATGTTAACTTATTGCAATATATAGTTCCCTGTGATTCATGAATTCTACATCAGTGACTGAGTTCTGCTTTTCAAACTGCAAATAAATTAATTAACCTGTTATCGAGTAAACTGACATGGCACCCCAATTTTAATGAGCAAATTTAAGTGTGGTAAAAAGAGGAGAAAGGATCACCCTTCTTTCTCCCTCCCTCACACCCATGATACAACCTAAACCTCTACTGGGGAGCTGACACTGCTCCTTCCTCTTACATCCAGGGTCTGCAACATGTGGCTCTTTGGTCCCTTGGCAGCAGTTCTCACCAAAATAACATGGAAATATAAATTTCAATTTATAATCACAATAGAAAAAAAAAAAAAAAACAGTTTGCAAGTCATTTGGATAGACCAAAGTATCAGAAGTTACAAATTTAACCAAAACTGAATTAAATCTTATTATACGAGGACATTTATCACATTCACAATTAAATGTCCAACAAACTTGCATATTTTCTTAACTCAAAAGGCAATTTTTATTGAAAATTTCCACAAAATAAAAGACGGCCACAAGCCTGCATAGTTCAGTTTAGCTCGAATCAGAGGGGACAACACAAAATTATTCAACTGTGTATAAACATTTGGTCCTTTTCTTTGTTCTAACATGTAAAGAAACCAATAATTGATGCAAGTTTATTACAGACCTTTACTTTTTAAATTTCACAAATATATATATTTATTTATTTATTTATTGTTGAATTCATGTACCGTAATGCTTTTATCTTAATTTTAAACTTCAAACACATTTTGAGTTTCTGGACAAAAAGTGCAAAAAAAGAGCAGGATAGGCTTTTTTGATTGTAAAGACGGCAGATCAAAACACGGATTTACAGCTGTTCGTGGGACGTTAGTTTGAACTCCCTGCCTCAGAACATCTGCATGCTGGTGAAGATAAAAAGCAAATGTGACACAATTACTTTTAAATGACTTGACTGACAAACTGGGAACATTCCAAATAAGCACAGAAATGACATTCATCAAGTGATGGATAAATAAAAAGAGCACAACATTTAGTGACACAACAGATATAATAAAGGACTGTGTGCTTCATCCTAGTGTTTGTAACGCAGTCAGTAAACTACTCAACATTTGGTTATACAGTACATTCAGTCTTATTTTTTTCCTAGATCTAAATTCAAATAGTTTTTCTTTGCGTTTGCATAGACACAATCTCAATATCTACACGATTTAAGAAAGCATAAATAAGGCAGCAGTGATAGTTTTAATTGAGCTGGATCTAAAATTATACTCAAGGTTTAGGCTAGAAGTGAAACATGTCTTTAATGACTTTAACCCTTTGTTGTTTTGTAGAAGGCACACAGATTACCACAACATATAGTAATGACCTTTAAATACAGAAAAACATCTCAGTTAACGATATCCCCAATAAGAAAGGAGTTTCAATAGAAGAAAAAGTAAAAGGACTGAGCTGAGACAGTGGGTGTGAGAGACCAAGTGCTTTAAACCACCATCCCTGTTGGTCAGAGGAAACACCCAGAGGCAGAGTCTTCATGAGCAAGATGACCAGAAAGACTAAACACCAACACATTAAGCTCCACTTGAACTAAAAACTGTTCAAAGACAATCGAGCTCCAACACTGGGAGAACAGCTCAGACACCATGACACCACACTCAGAGAAACAAACCAGCACTCTTTATTATTCCCTTTAAGTATTTTTGCTGGGTCTGTACCTCCAAACAACCTTTGTCTTCCAGTAAACTCAGATGTTGTCCAGGTGTGGGAGTGCCCAGCGGCTGCCTCTGATGCTCCTCCGAGTCTTGACTTATTCACATGTGGGTGAGGAGGCAGTGCAGGGAGGTGAGGGTTTGGAGTCTTCGAAGGCCTGTGTGTTGATGATGACCTGAATCACGAAGTCCTTCTGGATCTTAGTGTCCTGCAGCCGTGTTTTGTCCGTTAGTAGCTTACCAGAAAAGAACCAGCGCTGGTGGACCACATTGATATCCTCCTGGGCCTGCAGCTGCTTCTTCAGATGACCAACAGTGTCAGCCATGCTGGCGCTGAGACGCATGTCCTTTCCTGTGGACAGCCGGACCTACAGAGCAGAGCAAGAGTGATCAAACAGATGGTACCAGGTAGGGCTGGGCGACAGATTGACAATATACATGAGACAATATCAAACTTCTCACACTGCAGGCCAGCCCCACCCCTCTGCTCACTGAACACATTACCCCTCCCTCACCGCTTCACCCAAAAAACCTGCAGGCAGCGACAGACGGAGACAACTGGAAGCCTCCATCCTCAAAACAAACCACATCACTACACTCTTAGACCCAGGCTTTACCTTGTAAAGGCTCACACATACTGGTACTCAGGTGGACCTCAGTCCGTGGAGATCCGTGCGTACCACCTTCGACTCTAAGTGGACGCCTGCAGGACATGTCTGTACAAAACTCAATTTTTACGACTGTGTACGCATATGTACCAATGTATTAAATTGACCTTCTTCATCCCTGATCTGGTTTAATGGCCTTTTCTTTTGTTGTTTTTCCCCCAAGAGGTAAGTAATCACTTCCTCCTCCTCTGTTGACGCCATGACTGAAATTGTGAGAAATGAAGGATTTTGTCACGAGAGAATTAAACTCAGACCCAGCGTGGCTGCAGGAGGGTCTGGAGATTTCCTGGTGGGCCGGTCTGATGTGTGGGCTGCAGGACCAGTGCTCTGTTTTTTGTTGTTTTTTAAAGAACTTTTTATTAACAACATATAAACACAGAACACCACTGCGCCTGGAGCTGCCAGCTCGTGTGTTTTGAGTGGGGTTTTGCGACCTGTCAATCAATCCAGTAGGCGTGTCAGCAAATGTCCCTTGCAGTTTTCTCTGCAGGGTAGCTGGACTCTCCCTCAGAGAAAGAGTGAGACGTTCAGTTATCTGGGAGGGTCTCGGAGTCGAGCCAGTTGAGGTGGTTCAGGTCTCTGGTAAGGAGGTGCCCAGAGGGCATGTCTGATCGAGAGGAGGTCCCGGGGAAGACATGCTAGGAGAGACAGAGAGCGCCTTGAACTATTCCCAGAAGAGCTGGAAGAGATGGCTGTGGAAACAGATGCCTGAGCCTCCCTGCTTCAGCTGCTGCCCCAAGATCTGACTCCAGAACAAGCAGAAGATGATGGATGGATCATCAGCCTTTGGAAAAACGTTTTGAGTAGGATGCTGGAGTCATTTCCCAACATCAACACAAAGATGTTGGTGAACACAGACGGTTGAAACTGGTCACTGATGAAAATGTCTCACCAGCATCACAGGCATGGAAAGAATTATGAAGTCATAATCAACAGCAGCTGTCAATCAATTTGTAGGAAAAATTTCAGGAAAAATAATAATTATTATTATCTAAAGCATCATATTGTGAACATCTGAATAATTTTAACTCTTTAACTTTATAACAATTCATGTTCCTCAGGGGAAAAATTAACCAACTCATTAAACTGCTTAAAATATTATTAAATATTGTTTCCACAAAAAACTAGTCAGTCTTTAACACTCAGTCTGGAAAAAAAAGGTAATTTAATTATTTATTTATTTTTCAATTTGAATTTTTTTTTAAAACCTCCACATTTCAGATTTTTGTAAAATTGACAAAATATTTATTTTATGGTAATTTAAAAACAGGTATTTTCCTCCACTAGTACTCCTTCTGGGTCAACATCCTCCTCTGTTCTCCTGAGCTCAGAACTGATGCTTGGTTCTGTTGGACCAGTCAGAGGATCTGGACCCTCTCCCCTGCTCAGAGTCAGACCTCCTAGTGGGACTCAATGCTCTCTTCTTCTTTCCTCTTCAAAAACAAATCATGATCATCCTCTTCATCAACAAAGAGAATATTTTTTTTTACTTCTTGCAAAGTAAGTATGTAGCAGCCTTAAGTGTACCGTAATGTCTACAACAATTGCTTTGCTAAAACTTAATGCAAATATTGGGGATAAAAATGAATAACAACCTGGGGCTAGACAGAAATTCATCTGAGCAACTTTATTACTAATGTAGGGCATTCACATACATCTCAGCACTGTGCTCATCTTAGTACCTTGAGCTGGAATTCTTTTTTTAAAGTTGCGGAGGGTTCAGGGTTGTCAGTGTCTTCATCGCAACATTCGGAGATGAGGTTGACGGGGGGTGCCAGACAGTAGACGGGCAGCTGATAGCGGCTCCCGAGTTCATCATAACTTTCTGTTAGAGTACCTGTGGAAGAGCGTAAAGAAAAAACAAGACAGGACATTATTCATATCCAAGAGAAAAGGAGAGTTGTTGATGTCCTTGATGCCGAGGGACTTAAAAAGTGAATGTTTGTAGTTTTTGATATGCTTATGCCATGCCAGCAAACTCACAAGGGATGAAAAAGTAGACAAACCAAGCGTCTGTAGTGTGGGTGGGGGGTCTATGTAAATTAATTAACATGTAAATTAATCATTCTGGTACACTCCAAAAAGAAAATTAGGGGGAAAGACAACATGCTTCAGGTAAAGAAGACATTTACAAACATATCCTAATTTAATGAGGAGGACATACATAGGAAGGATGGTGTCAACCAAAAAATAAACAAGCAATAACAGCAGCAAGCCAAATATAGCAGAGCATTTTGCTAATAGCAAGAACTCATTTATTATTATTTTTGGCCTGGACAAGCCTTTCAAGGGCTCGTCCTTTGCTGCTTGGCCATGGGGAGGACACACTGGCAAGGAGGTCTGGGGTCCTCCCCTCAAAAAAAGAAAGAAAAAAAAAAATAATTAAATAAAAAAGATCTTGAATTTAAAAATTTTTGAATAAAGTAGACGCCATTTCCTGCATTCTGGTGTAACAGGTTGTTAAACATCTACGTTTACCTACAGATGTAAACACTTGACTCAATAATTATTTTAGAGACAGATTCCTCGTTCAACTGGTCCAGATGCATCATCCTGTTTTTAAACTTAATCTTATGGTTAAGATAATGAAATTATTGTGACAGTTCATCACAAACAATGACTTTAGAAGTGCAATTGACTTTTATTTTGTTAACTTTTTATTTAGTTTTATCTGTAACACAACATGCCATTGTGCTAAACAATGGTGACGCTGAACTGAATGTTTAAAAATAAGAATATTAAAGTGTGTGACATGATTTTTTTTTACTATGCATAAAATTACTCAAAATATATATCTTTTATCATTCAACTATGTTCGTATTTGCAAACAAAATGATAAATCAATTTAATTTTGCTTAAAGTGATTTTAAACTTCGAGCCGTGTTTGTTCACGGAAAATCGATTACACGCGAATGCACCATCTGTGACGTAAAATCGGGCAGAGGGCTCTGGTCTCTTTAATAGCGGACAATTTAAAACCCGACGAATTTAGCAATCTATGTGAAGATTTGAGCTATTTGTCTTCAGTTTGGGAAGCAGAAAATAGTTTGGGTGATGGAACAAGAAACAGCAGGATCTAATTTAGGTCTGATGCCGCATGAGACTTACCTTCAGGTCGAGCAGCTCACACACGCGCACTGACAAGCCCAGAGCCCTCTGCCTGATATCATCGGGCAGAGGGCCTTAAGAAATAAGGTGGAAGTTCATCTGGACCTGCAGATTTTTTAGGATCAAGACCTTTTAACAGTTTATTTACCTCACTGACTGAGAACGGAGAAAAAGAGAAGGTGTGATTAACTGAGGATTGACTTGTAGGAGGGATTTGATTTGTAGAAGTTTGGTTATTAGATGAAGTGGCTGATTTTCCATTTGTAACTGTGTCAAATAATGAACTAGAAGCAACAAAATGTTTGTTGAAACAGTTCAGGATCTCGTGAATTTGACACAGGAACAGAGTTAACGAGAAGGTGTGATGGGAGATCAGATGATTGGGGGATGCCTGAGAGAGATTTGATGGTTTTCCAGAATTTTTTTGGGTCGTTTAGATTTTTGGATCTCTGAGGAAAAAAAATAGTTACGTTTTGCAGCTTTGATGGCAGTTGTGCATTTATTCCCCAGCTGCCGAAAATTAACCAATCGCTGTCTGAGCCAGATTTTCTCGCCGCGGCCCAAAGATGGTCTTTCCTTTGCAGGTCAGCTACAAACCGGATTCCCAAAAAGTTGGGACACTAAACAAATTGTGAATAAAAACTGAATGCAATGATGTGGAGATTGCAAATGTCAATATTTTATTCTTAATAGAACATAGGTTAAAGTTTAACCTGAGTAAATGTAACAATTTAAAGGAAAAATATGTAGATTCAAAAATTCACAGTGTCAATAAATCCCAAAAAAGTTGGGACAAGTAGCAATAAGTGGCTGTAAAAAGGAAACTGAGCATATAACGAACAGCTGGAAGACCAATTAACACTAATTAGGTCAATTGACAACATGATTGGGTATAAAAAGAGCTTCTCAGAGTGTCAGTGTCTCTCAGAAGCCAAGATGGTAAGAGGATCACCAATTCCACCATTGTTGCAGAAAGATAGTGCAGCAATACCAGAATGGTGTTACCCAGCGTAAAATAGCAAAGACTTTTAAGTTATCATCATCAACCGTGCATAACATCATCAAAAGATTCAGAGAATCTGGAACAATCACTGTGCGTAAGGGTCAAGGCCGTAAAACTCTACTGGATGCTCGTGATCTCCGGGCCCTTAAACGTCACTGCACCTCAAACAGGAATGCCACTGTCAAGGAAATAACAGAATGGGCTCAGGAATACTTCCAGAAAGCATTGTCAGTGAACACAATCCACCGTGCCATCCACCGTTGCCAGCTGAAACTCTACAGTGCAAAGAGGAAGCCATTTCTAAGCAAGCTCCACAAGCTCAGACGTTTGCACTGGACCAGGGGTCATTTAAAATGGAGTGTGGCAAAATGGAAGACTGTTCTGTGGTCAGATGAGTCACGATTTGAAGTTCTTTATGGAACACTGGGACGCCATGTCATCCGGACCAGAGAGGACAAGGATAGCCCAAGTTGTTATCAACGCTCCGTTCAGAAGCCTGCATCACTGATGGTATGGGGTTGCATGAGCGCTTGTGGCATGGGCAGCTTGCATGTCTGGAAAGGCACCATTAATGCAGAGAACTATGTTCAGGTTCTAGAACAACATATGCTCCCATCTAGACGTCATCTCTTTCAGGGAAGACCCTGCATTTTTCAACAAGATAATGCCAGACCACATTCTGCAGCAATCACAACATCATGGCTACGTAGGAGAAGGATCCGGTACTGAAATGTCCAGCCTGCAGTCCAGATCTTTCACCTATAGAGAACATTTGGTGCATCATAAAGAGGAAGGTGCGACAAAGAAGGCCCAAGACGATTGAACAGTTAGAGGCCTGTATTAGACATGAATGGGAGAGCATTCCTATTTCTAAACTTGAGAAACTGGTCTCCTCTGTCCCCAGACGTCTGTTGAGTGTTGTAAGAAGAAGGGGGGATGCCACACAGTGGTAAAAATGGACTTGTCCCAACTTTGGGATTTGTTGACGCCATGAAATTTTGAAACAACATATTTTTCCCTTAAAATGATACATTCTCTCAGTTTAAACTTTTGATCTGTGATTTGTGTTCTATTCTGAATAAAATAATAGATGTTGGTACCTCCACATCATTGCATTCAGTTTTTATTCACAATTTGTTTATTTAGTGTCCCAACTTTTTTGGAATCCGGTTTGTAGTTCAGGGGTAAACCAGGGGCTGTCACGTCCCTTTATCCTGAACTGGAGGAAATGAGCGTGTTTTTTCACAAAATAAATGAAACTATTATGAAAATAGTTCCAGGCGGTGTGGTATTCACGTCGTTGATTAATAGAATACGTTGCCAGGCAAAGTGAGATAGATCCTAGAGGAATGACTGTTCACAAAAATGTTTCAAATCCCTTTTTTGAATTATTCTGGGCTTAGAAGGTGGAAGTTTAATATCTCTGAGAGCCGCTATTACACAATGATCACTCAAAATGTCAGCAAATACACCTGTACCAGGGAATTTGTGAGGCGTATTTGTTAGAAACAGGTCTAAGATGGAAGATTTTTTAGGACAGTTTTTGTTTGGTCTAGTGGGAGAGTCAATAAGTTGGGTTAGATTGAGTGATAGGCAACATTCCTTGAATTTATCACAGAGGGGGGTCGACTTATCCCAGTCAATGTTGAAATCTCCTGCCAAAAAATCTTTGAATTTTAAATTTCCTAGGAATTCTGTCAGGGAGGACAGAGCCTCAGGTGTTGCTGAGGGGGGACGATAACAACCCACTACAGATAAGATCTGGCCTCCATTCAAAGTGATGTTTACAGCTAAGGCCTCAAACTGGTTTGGGATTGTTTTTGCAGACACAATACTGGAAACCAAAGAATCTCTGATGTAAATAGCGACTCCACCCCCGCTTCTTTGACGGTCACAGCGATAGATCTTAAATCCATTGATTACCAGATCATTATTCAGAACAGATTTGTTGAGCCAAGTTTCAGAGATGAAGATCACATTTGCCCCAGAAGAACTGACCAGAATTTTCAAGGCATCAAGTTTTTTTAGAAGGCTACGAGCGTTTACATGCAGTAAATGAAGATGTTTTTAAAACTCATTTGGTGTACTATAGTTAGTGGAGGGACCAGGGTTGGGCTGAATCCCTGAGAGCAGTAACAACATTATTATCAGATATTTTCTTGAGTTTTTTGTCACTGATGTGTAATTACAGGAGTTAATAGTGTGACAATTTATCCCAAAATTGAACCATGAGAAACATTAATGAAGACGCGATCATTCAGAACCCAAAAACAGTAAAAGTTGGAGTGATGGGCAGACCCAGATGTGTTAACAAGATTCAGTGATTCCAGATAGTCTTGAGATTTTGAAAAAAAAAAAAAAAAGACAATGTGAATGGTGCAGAAAAGTTTCAGACCATAAAGCATCACAAATTGGGGAAACAAATCCGACGAGATGGCCCAACTGCAGTTTGAGTTGGGCTAAGGGGGGCTTCAGCTCCCCTGTGAAGATGAATAGGCTATATGCCACGGGTAGTGGTGACGTACTTCCGTTAAAATGTAACTCCGACACTTCACTTCCGGCTCTCATCTACTGCTGGCGTTGTTAGCGATAGCTTCTAGAACTAGACCATGTAAAAGACACAAAAGGTAAACTATCTGCGAGCTACTGGTACAACAAGAGAGATTTGTTGTGTGCCGTTGTGTCCAGTGAATAGCAGGTACAATAGAGCGCTTAGTTTTTTATATTTAATGCCACAGTTCGTGGCTAACCGAGTTAGCCTTAAAGCTAACACTCGGTTGTAGCCGGCGTTTTAAACCTCAGAATATTCAAGAGCCAGCATCAAACAGTGGTTAAAAAGGAGCTGTACCTGCATTGTTCCAGTGGAATAATTCTCCCTTCCACTTCCATGACCGGGGCTTTGGGAGAAGCAGCAGAGAGGACAGCGAGGAGGAGGAGAACACAACAACAGCTGCTGCAGCTCAGTAAGAAACACGATTATCACTCGACTCCACACCCTGCACTTGTAGATTTAATGTTGGAGTCATGATGAGTGATTTAATAAAAGTTTGTAACTACATACTTTTAAAATAATATTCAGATTTTAACATATGTTTTCTAATCTGTAAATATGTTTGTAAACTCTTAGTAACTTCAGGGCTGTTACACCTCTGAAATATTCTCTGCTGTTTCCTTTAATATGAAACCAGAACTGTTTCACTCCAATGAAACATTTAATTTCCTGAGATGTAATTAATTTATTTTAAAGCATAACTCTCATAAAGAGTTCTCAGTTTGGTTTTTTACGTTATGTAGCTAAATATGAACACTTATTTTTTATTTTTGTTTTGTTTTTTCAGGTTTGCATCATCTGACCTCCTGATGTGTTTCTGGGCCATGACTGAGCTGTTCTGCCATCCATGGTCAGTGTTCACCAAGAATGAGATGAGAGGAACTCCCCATCAAGTTCAAGTTGTGTTTATTTGTCATATACAGGTTAACACAGAGTTAACAGTACAATGAAGTGCTCAGGATGAGAAGAACAGATTTGACTTGCTAAAAATCAAAGAACAAACTACTGTATACTAAAAGCATGCACAGTGAAAAAGTAATTATAATATTCACAAAGTCCTGAAGAGAGACGGATATAACAATGCAGCAGGATGAATTTGAATGAACTACTGCAAGTATTTCAAGCTAGTAATATAAGCTAACATGCACATAAAGTTTTAAATATATATATATATATAAATATATACACATATATATGTATGCACATAATCAACATTACACAGGTTGTGTGACAGGTTATTGCACAAGTAGTGACATTGAGATTTAATTATTAGTTATTACCAGTTGTTCAGTGTTATTTGATTATTTAACCACACCACCCCGTCAACTCATACCCTGCAGCCTGTTGAGTTCTTCCTGTTCTTAAATGACCTTGGATCAAAGCAACGGGACCTTGCTGACCCGTACGGTGTCCATCAGTTCACGGTCAGCCGGATTTTTACAGCAACTTTTTATTGACAGTACTCGGCTCTACCTGAAGAGCATGTAGTGGACCTGCCCAGGGTCAAACTAAGGTTTTTGAACTGTCCAGTGATGACCTTTACTGACCTCTCAGTAAAGCAAGACATTTACTACAAAATCATTCATTTAGCTGTAATCTGATAAATATAGTCACCAAAAGAGACTATTTCTATCTTTGATTTTAGGCTGATGTGATCAAAAGAATAACTTTTGTCATTTTCATGATGTGTGCTTTTAAGCTGTGTTATTCTGTAAGAGTTTAAACTGTGTTCACTGCTGTGTCAAAGGTGCAGTCTCGGGTCACAGAGACCGGACGGTTTTGTTTAGAAACTCAGAGGACAGTAATCCGTTGTTTTTCATGAAAGGGCTCCAGCTTGCTGTGCCTTTTCCTAAACAAATCTCTCTCTGCTCTGGCTGTAACCTTGGGTCCGATAACACAAGCTCACTCCTCTCTTTGTTCCTGCTTTTTAAGTTCTAACTGTGCGGAAACGCTTCAGAGTTTCTGGGAGCTTCGAAAGATGATGTGAACTTTCCAAAGAGCTGAATGACCACCAGTCACGCGCTAAGGACTCGTCATCCAGCTGGGACTGATAACATGTTGTTATGGGTCCATTTCGAACGAGCGTAAGCTCAAAAACTTTGTTTATTCCTTCCTGGAATAAGTTTATCTTGAAGTCAGAGGCCTGAAGCTGACATATTCTCTGATGACCAAGCGAAAACCAGGAGACGTTGAAACGTAAACCAGAACCCTGCTCGAAGGTATTGTACTGGTTCCCACAAGGACCCGTGCATCTGAAAAGCTACAAGGTCTTCCCTCTTACCGGGCTGTCGTCAAAAGGTAAAGAGCTGTTTACAAAACGTACCTGGATTTTAGCAGAAGTCGGATGAGAAGTGTCACTCTGGTATCATGCTCACGATAATTTCTTCTTAAATCTTTCCTCCTATTCTTTCCCCTCCCAATCTAAGCTGGAAACTATAATTAAGTTTAAAGAGCCCTCAGACTAAATATGTTTAACATCTAGTATTTATGTCTGTTGTGTTAAATTTAAGTGTGCTGACGTATTTGAATTGAAAGAAAGTGAAATCATGTCAATCAAGTGTAATGGTGTTAATTTAGTTGATTCATTTTAAATAAATGATAGTGTCTCTTTGACATATCAAACTAAGTCAATGTCCATTGTCACTTAATGGCTCTGTTTATTTATCCATCATAAAGATCACAGAAATATTGGGTAAACTGAAAAAGAACAGAATCCGTGAATTTACTATTCAATCTGAATAAGTAAATTAATTAAGGTAAAGAGGTCAGTATTAATATTGACCTCCTCATAATCCTTTACATCTGGTGGCCCGTAAGTTTATTGATAAATTTCTGGTGGCCTCGTACGTGGTTCTGAATGTTTATTGATATCTGTGGTCTCTCATGAACTGTAACGTCATGTTTGCATAAGAGGATCCAAGTTTTAAACTCTGAGGATAATAATTTTGGCTGGAAGTGTTCAAAGCAGGCAGATTCTGCATGTTTTTATCATTTGAAGCTGTGAGATTATTATCGTTTCAACTCTGTTAGACGCTGTTGGAAGCATTCAGGTGAAGTTTTTGTCAGCCGTGGTCTGTGGGGGTTCTGGTTCTGTTCGGTCCAGTTCACGCAGACTCCTGTACAAAGCTTTGTTTGACCGCCGAGTCAAAAGCCTGAAAGCTAATTTAACATCTACAAGATTGCTGTTGTGGTATTTTACATGTTAGAGCAGGTCATAGAAGCATATTACTGTTAGAACGTTGTCGGATAGTGGTTCTGTTCAGACCCGAGTTTCTGCTCCACTGAAAGTGGACCAGAACCGACCTTGACGCGCTCCGAGAGAGTCCGTGTTTGTTCAACAGCTGCAGTGCTGTGTTACTGAGCGTAACTAAGTTGGCCTGTCTAGGTGTGTTCGCCGCATGTTTCAGAATTTTGGGAAGTTAATTTGTAGCGTTTGAGTTGTTTTAAGAGTCTATAAAGTTGTGGTCTGCTGTGCAAGCTAACGTTAAGAAGACGTGTCCGGCATGTCTGTTTATGAGCTGTGATTGGATGAACGAGAGCTGTGAACTGTCAATCACTCGTAGCGAGCGCTGATTCGCTGTTTTGGGAACGCACGCTGTTGCGAACAACCCACTTTGTCGTCATTTCCGGCACTGCATTGGTCGAAGGTAGTAGAACTACATTCACCATGGTTGCTTGGGAAAAGGACTACAAGCGCTGTGATTGATTGGATAACGTCACGTATCTGTTTAGCGAGCTCCGCCTCGCTCAACGGAAGCTGGTGACGCGCTGCGTCGACCCGCCTACTTGTGTCGTCATTTCCAGGTGCACCTTCGGGTGACAAGCAGTTCACGCACTGACAGGACAAACGGAGATTTCACTAAAAGTTTAAAAAACTCAATTTAAGCCATCTAAACTGTCTAACAACATAAATTTGTCTCTGACAAGACCGTAGTTCGAGCGTTTATCACGAACACACTAGAAACTAACTCTAAAAGGTAGTTTTAGTTTAAATACTGAATGAAAAATTTAGTCTCCTCGTGATAACAAACATTAAGACTCGAAGCTGCCCCCTGTTGGTTAAAAGACGTTGACAGATGAGTTTTCTCAAAAACATCATAAAAAAGTCAGCATTTTATGGTGAAATTACCAGCTTTTAAAATTGTTCTGTACGCAAACAAAAATTCCTGTTTATTTTAAATACAAATTTTAGTATAACAGAGGTACAGACAACAATTTGTGCTCATTTTAAATACTGAAGAGATTTAAAATAACACTCAAAAAGCATTTTTTATTTGATTTTCAAATTAAATAAAAAAAAAATGATGGAGAACAGAGAATTTCCACATTAAGCTCTTCACATCTCTGAATTTTAAACAGAATTGTTGTACATCTGTACACTTTTAGTTAAAAATTGCATTTTTAACGTTTTTCTGTGTAAAATTAACGAACACTCGTTTATTTTAAATGAAAAGTTTAAAATAACGAACAGAACGTCCTTTTTCACTCCTGATAACTGTCAAATGCAGTACGAAATCAGTTTCACTGAGACTGCAAGACATCTTTTTAAAGGCATGCTCAAGCAGCATCCTGTCACATTTTAGTGAAGTCATTGCATTTAAGTCAGCCCTCTTTTATAAGCGTTTGAGTAAGAAAAAACGGAAATCAGGCTGCTTGGGTTAGTTAGTAACTGTTGTTTGAACGTAAGTTCTATTTTAAAGTTAACACTGCAAGAGTGCATTTAACTTTTACAAAGTTCATTGAGGGTAAAAACCTGAAATAAGGTACCTATGAATACTTATTACACAGTGAAACGCGTAAACCTCAGCTGATTAGTTTATTTGACTCAGTGCTACATTAAAAGTGAATATTTATTTGCAAACACTAACATGAGAACAATCTTTTGATTTTTTTCACACAAAATCAAAACTAAAAGATGGGAGATAACAATTATGATGAAGCTTTACAGCTGCTCACAGCAAAGCTTGAATTGTTAAGGCATAATAACATTCGCAGAAGGGAAACTTTTCAACAAGAAAAACTTAAGTTAAAACGTGAGATCAAACAAAATCAAAACAAAAAGATGGGAGATAACGATTGTGATGAAGCTTTACAGCTGCACACAGAAATACTTGAATTGTTCAGGCAAGATAACATTCGCAGAAGAGAAAATTTTCAACAAGAACAACTTGAGTTAAAAAGTGAGATTGAGCAATTAAAAATAAAACGGCGTGCTATAAATGGTTTTGATGTTCGTCAACTCCCTGACCCGATCTGGTTAAAAACAAAACCAGAGCGTGAACTACATTACCAAGAAGCGGTCAAATCCCACTCGCTGGAGCTGGAAGGGACAAGTTCATCAACTCCCTCTCCTAAAAAAGGCGAGAAGAAACATGTTTTTCGAACTAACAAACCACGACAAACTGATGCCCAGGTGGACTATGAACCGCAGTGGCTCAGACAAGACCCAGAGTACCTAAAACGGTTTCAAAAGGGGGGCGCACGCCCACGACATGAAGGTGTCCGCTGGAACTATGACCCGAAGTGGTTAAGAGACCCAATATGGTTGAGAAGGACGAGCACACGCCCTGTCCCTGCACCTCGGACGAAGCTGCCCGAGATAAGCAAAAAACCACAAACGGTGGATGTCCGCTCTTTAAGTGACCCTCCGCGGTCTACACCGAGCAAAGGCCCTGCCCCTGCACTGCGGACTGGACAGTCCGGGAGTAGCAAAAGGTCACAGAAGTTCCAGGAAAAAGGCACCATACCTCTAAGCTCTGATGAGATAGTGGACATAAGTTGGTTGTTTGAAAACTTGAATGATACAGAGGATGACCGAACTGGTACATTGAGTGACCTTGTCTTTGATAACTCAGAGCACATGGATAACTCAGAGCACACAGTTAGTGACAACAATAGCAAAGGACAAAAAGAAAAACGTCTCATAAAAGGCCTTGAGCTACAACATCAGTTTAAACAATCAGTGATGAAACAGTAGCTGTAACTGCTGTTGAGGCTCACATGCAAAACACAACACCCTCTGAGGTGTGCCCAGGTCAAAAGGTCGTATCACAGTCGCTAAAAGTAGGCGAGGTTCACTCTCCTATAGACAGCGAGAATAAACACCGTCGTCTCAAAGGTCCTCTGACCTCAGAAGAGGCAGAGAACATGCGTCGGTTGTTAAAAGAGTGGGATGATACTAGCGAGAATGAACACTATCGTCTCAAAGGCCTTCTGACCTCAGAAGTGGTGGAGAACACGCGTCGGTTGTTAAAAGAGTTGGATAATACTAGCAAGAATGAACAAGATTTTCAAACTGACATACACCGAAATGTTGGTACCAGTTGGAACAGTGACTCAAAATGGTTTAAAGGGAGCCCCGCCCCTGAAGCACCTCAGATTGAAAAATCTGAGACAAGCAACGAACCACAAAAGGTAGGTGTTCACTCTCTAAGAGACCCACAACGGTTCAGATCGAACCAGGTGGGTGAAAACCAAGGTCCATCGGTGGGTGGACTTCAAAAGAAATTGAAGGATGAGGACCTATACTCATGTAACTATGCGTGGTCCCAACAGAAACCCCCGAGCCTTGGAACTGCACCTCCCGCGCCTCGAACAGAACAGTTCAAGACAGGCAAAGAGTCACGAATGTCCAGGAATGATGGCCCAACACCTCTATGCTCGGAAGAGACAGAGGAAGTAAGTAGTTTGTCAGTAGATTTGAATGTTACTGTGCTTGACCAACCTGATACAATGAGTGGCGTTATCATTGATAATGACACTATCAACATTGACCAACCTGGAGCGATGTGTAGCACTGTCTTTCACAAAGACTCAGAGCACACAAATAACTCAGCGCACACTACTACCAACATTGCCATGGATGTTGACAGCAAACCAATTGCTGACACACAACAACATCCTGAAGGTCATGATGCTGACAGCCAACAAGATGCTGACAGTAAACAAGATTACACAGACAGAGTCACACGTGAACAGAAACGTGGGCCAAGACCTGTGAGGTTTCTGTGTAACTTTATACAAAGGGGGGTGGCTAAGAAAGCTTACCTGCCTATCACACTGGAAGGTGTCCTTGAGCGTGAAGCCCTCCTGGATGGCAGTTCTGATATAACTATTATGTCGGCCAAGCTGTTCGAGGAGCTGAGGACCGCCGCTAACGGTGTTGACAGGCAAATACCCTTTGAGAAATGTGCTATTGAGCTACAGGGTCTCGCAGAGACGAGAACAACCCTAACAGCTATGGCTATGGTTCACATGCAGATTGGCGAAATGACAATACACCACCCGGTGTACGTGTCTAAACTTGACTCATTCCCATTTTTGGTTGGCCAAGATTTTATAAACCGCTTCAACGCGATTATAGATTATGGTCGACGGAAAATGTGGAGCACAGTGAGAAAACCCCTGCCAATAAAAGTGCTTCCTAGTTGCGATACAGACTGCCTAACCGCAGGTACCGCAAAGGACACAGGGACTGCTCATCCGAGGACGAGAGCCCGGTAAGTGAACCTTCAACTACAGGTGAGACAGAAGAGACCCAAAAGTTGGACCAAACTCTGGCCCAACAAGAGAACCTCCTCTGTGAGCTGACACATTCAGCACTCCCTGACCACTGCCTACCACAGGTAGTGAAAGGTGTTGAGATCCAAGGATCCCACACCGAAGACGCTGTACTGTCCTCTGAGACAGGTAATTCGGCAATCAACCAAGCTTTCAATGAAACCTTGGTTCAAGGGCATCTGAGTCCAGAAAATGACAGTCAACCAAACGCTGACAGTCACTTGGACATCATTGTTGCAGACTACGAGGACCCCTCTTCAGACAAGAAGGGGGCAAACTCACATTACCTACCACAGGTAGAGAAAGGTGTGGAGATCCAAGGACCCCACACCGAGGTTGCTGTACTGTCCTCTGGGACAGGTAATTCGGCTATCAGCCAAGCTTTCGATGAGACCTTGGTTCAGGGACATTTGTGTCTAGAACTAGTCAGAAATGACATAGTTTTTACAGACTCAAAGAGCCTCTCTTCAGTCAAGAAGTGGGAAGACACACACAACGACAGTGACCCGTCGCAGTCTGTACAATCAGACACACCTGCGACTGCGCCGACGGTTGTGACACACCTGAATTACACGGAAAGAGGTAAACGTAAGAAGATACGTTGGCCAAATCCTAAACGATTCCTGTGTACCGTCTTCTCTCAGCTGCGCGAACAGCTTAAACTAAACGGTGGCATCCTAACTTGTGCCCATGGACGGACGTCCTCACCTGTGCTCGTGGTCCCCCATGACCAAAGGGGGGTGATGTTAGGCCATGCCAAAGACAAAGATTTGAATGTACACCTCAGAAACACTTTTGCTTTCGCCCAGAAAAACCTGGAAAAATCCGCTGAAGGACGTAAGGCGTACTATGACCAGAAGGCCTCTCACAATGAACTCCAAGTGGGAGACAGAGTCTGGTACTATACGTTCGCCCCAGCAACCGGGAAAGGAGGGTCCGAGACCGGAACTCTCGCCCGCAAACTAATGCCCAGGTGGACTGGACCTCATCTGATAACAGACAAAGTGTCCTCAGTCGTCTACGAAATCAAAATCAGCAAAGGCCGCAAAGAGCCAATTGCTAAATGGGTACATTTCTCACAAACACACCGACTTCATGGGATAGTAAGGTCGTCCAAACACAAGTTAGTAAATAAACTAAGTCAGGTTTGAACTACCGTACATTTCCCACCCTATAAGTCGCATTGTCCAATTTGAACTTAGAAACGCTAAGCCTAAAACCCACAACAAAAACTAACCTTAACAACCGTTTAAATCCACGAGATTTAATTTGACCTCGGTCATAAAGTTGAGACCTGTTTTTCTTGTGTGTTGCACTTTGGAATCTGACGACAAGAGTGTGTCGAAGCAGTGAAACGTTGTTTCCTTGTTGTTTAGTCATTACTGTTGTCATTAGTTGAGATATTGTTGTGGTTCTGAACACTCCCAGCCAAAAAGGTTTTGTATTAACATTGGTTAATGAATGATATGGATTTAACTATGCCAACATGCAGTTCGTTTTGTTAAGTCTCAATCGTTGAAGAGTCAATGTAGTTTAAAGTTGCTCAAGGTACAATAAACTACACTGGTCTCATAATTTATAAATTGAACCGAATCTTGTACAAATCCCTATATCTAATTTTACAGAATTGATCCACCCCTTAATTGGTAATTGTAGCTGATCTAAACCATGATAGCTTACATACCAGGTGCATATAGGTAAGGCTTAATGTAAAATCCCAATCATAAGCCCACCTTAAAAAACCACATAATTGCATGACACATAGAACCAGAGTGGCACTGACTGGAAACCAACCAGCCAACAACCTTCGATGTGGGGACCTGCAGCTCCAACGCTTGGTCTTCAACCTTCATCCAAGGGTCGCCTCCTCTGCGTCAATCGAGGGATCCCCTCTACATGCTGATTATGAAAACAATTGTTGCTGATCAATCAACAAAACTAATCGTTGTGGAATTACCGCTGTGGATTATAAGACTTTGTTTCCCAAAGGATCACAGACTTTGTTTGCCAAGAGTTAACAGACTCAGTTTTCCAAGGGATTAAAAGCTTTTCGCAATGGGATTACCTCCGAACAGTATGGAATTTCCAAAAACTTTATGGGATTATAATTTTTGATTTTTCTTTTCCACTTGCTGGATTACTTCAAGATCAAAGACAGTTCAAGGTTTCCTTTCGTGTTGGACCCCATCCCCAAGGACTGGCGATGGCTTCCAAAAGGGGGGAGATGTAATGGACCTACCCAGGGTCAAATTAAGGTTTTTGAACTGTCCAGTGATGACCTTTACTGACCTCTCAGTAAAGCAAGACATTTACTACAAAATCATTCATTTAGCTATAATCTGATAACATAGTCACCAAAAAGAGACTATTTCTATCTTTGATTTTAGGCTGATGTGATCAAAAGAATAACTTTTGTCATTTTCATGATGTGTGCTTTTAAGCTGTGTTATTCTGTAAGAGTTAAACTGTGTTCACTGCTGTGTTAAAGGTGAAATCTCGGGTCACATAGACCAGACGGTTTTGTTTAGAACATCAGAAGACAGGTTAATCCGTTGTTTTTCATGAACAAGGCTCCAGCTGCTCTGTCTTTTTCCTAAACAATTTCCCTCTGCTCGGGCTGTAACCTTGGGTCGAGATAAGACGAGTGAACTCTCCTCTCTGATCCTTTTTAAGTTCTAACTGTGCGGAAACGCTTCAGAGTTTCTGGGAGCTTCAGAGAGAGATGTGAATTTTTCCCAGAGAGCTGAATGACCACCAGTCACGCGCTAAGGACTCGTCATCCAGCTGGGACTGATAACATGTTGTTATGGGTCCATTTCGAACGAGCGTAAGCTCAAAAACTTTGATTATTCCTCCCTGGAATAAGTTTATCTTGAAGTCAGAGGCCAGGAGCTGACATATTTTCTGATGACCAACGCGAAACCAGGAGACGTTGAAAACGTAAAGAGGCCAGGAGCTGACATATTTTCTGATGACCAACGCGAAACCAGGAGACGTTGAAAACGTAAACGAATACCCTGCTCGAAGGTACTGTACTGGTTCCCACAAGGACCCGTGCATCTGAAAAGCTACAAGGTCTTCCCTCTTACCGGGCTGTCGTCAAAAGGTAAAGAGCTGTTTACAAAACGTACCTGGATTTTAGCAGAAGTCGGATGAGAAGTGTCACTCTGGTATCATGCTCACGATAATTTTCCTTTAAACCATCTTTCCTCTATTCCTTTCCCTCTCAATCTAAGCTGGAAACTATTTTAAGTTAAGGAGCCACAGACTAAATATGTTTAACATCTAGTATTTATGTCTGTTGTGTTAAATTTAAGTGTGCTGACGTATTTGAATTGAAAGAAAGTGAAATCATGTCAATCAAGTGTAATGGTGTTAATTTAGTTGATTCATTTTAAATAAATGATAGTGTCTCTTTGACATATCAAACTAAGTTAACGTGTCCATTGTCACTTAATGGCTCTGTTTATTTATCCATCATAAAGATCACAGAAATATTGGGTAAACTGAAAAAGAACAGAATCCGTGAATTTACTATTCAATCTGAATAAGTAAATTAATTAAGGATAAAGAGGTCAGCTTAATACTGACCCCTGTTAAAATCCTTTAGTTACATCTGGGTGGCACTATATGTGTTTAAAGACACAATATATGGTCTCCCTCATGTTTCCTTCACATACCCATACCTACAAATATATATACAGTACACATACATATACATTCATATTCATTCATATACCTATCTACATATCTGCATATATCTACATATACATTCCTGTATCCATTTGTGTGTGGGTGTGAGCATGCATAAGTGAAAAAGTTTCCTCCAATAGAACATTCAATAGCAACCGTGAAGCATCAGAGATCCCCCCACAAGGTCCGAGGCAGGCAAAGGGGCAACCAGAGCCCAAGACCCCAAGAAGGACCCCGAGCCCAGAGTCCCCAGGGCCACCCGAACAGGACGAGCCACTCACCAACTCCCCAGATACAATCAAAGGGGAGAACAGGAAAAGCCCCACCAGTGACTACACACATTGACTCCCGGGGTCAACAGCGACAAATTCACAGGTCCCCGCCAAAGCTCGCTACACCGACGTAGCCCCAGGCCCGGACATCCGAGGCCTAGGCACCGGGGACACCCATCCCTCAGGCCCAGACCGACAGGACCAGAGGACCCGAGCCCCGCCAGGCAGCTACCAGGTCGAGCCGACACACGCCCAAGCGCCCAACCCCAGACAAACATGCAAACTATTCACACAAAGGAGCTGCAGAAGAGAGCTGCAGAATGTGAGAGGAGAGTTTTTAAAAGTATTTAAAAAGTAACAAACCTATTATCTCATACAAAACTAATCAAACACATATTACTAAATGAAATGTAATCTTTTATGAAACAGAATGTGTTGATTATTGAATTGTTTTAAAATCAAAGTGTTTTTGCATGTTCTATGATTACTGAAGATGTATAATTACAGTATTATGATTATAGTGCTGTGATTAAAATATATCTTGTAAGATTCCACGCAAACTAAGTGTTTTCCACATCTGGTTGAAAGGTGAGCAGAGTTGAGACTTGTTCTGATCGAAAATTGGAACATTGCCCAAAATGACACAGATGACAGCATAGGTCACCAGCTTCCGATAGGGGCTGAAAGATGATGTAACATTGGGTCACATGGCAGCCAATGGGAAGCTAGTAAAGTGACATAGCCATCTGTGAGGAGGTGGGTTAAGTCCCTTTTTGCTATAAAAATGGCTGAAAGCAAAGGAAAGCGGCTTATTTCCTGATTTTTGAAGACTTTTCTAATTTTTACTGGATAACTGAATTGGACTCTTTGAAGCTAACAGAAGAAATTGGATTATCTGGAAAAGAAGTCTCTTTTTGAACAAAGAGGAACTACTTTTCAAATCAGCCCGGATGTTCTATTTTTCTTCAAATTTGGACAAGCTTCAGAGATGGAATAGCCTTCAATCTTGTTAAGATTGAAGCATTTTTCCTATTCTTTGGAGGTGACCCTTGTGGAATTTCCTTTGCAGAAAGTAATAATAATAATAATAATAATAATGAATTCAATTTATAACGCGCTTTTCATTAGTGAAAATCTCAAAGCGCTACACACATTGAATGCTACACACATTCATACACCGGTAGCGGCAGACTACCATGCAAGGTACTTTCCAGTCCTACCGGGAGCAACTCGGGGTTAAGTGTCTTGCCCAAGGACACAACGAAACATGGTGTGGGGAACCGGGATTCGAACCGCCAACCTTCCGATCGGGGGACGACTGCCATTACCACTACGCCACGGCCGCCCCCTGTAGTAGGAAAATATTCCCTGTTCATATCCAAGGACCAAAAATTATATTAAAAATTAGTATAACAGCACAGCCTGCTTAAAACAGTAAGATTAAAATCAGTTACAAGGATTGCTCTGTGATGAAAGATTAAAGGGATTCTGAGAGAGCTGTTTGTTTTCAGTTTGTGGAAACACCGAGTTTTTCTTTATCTCCATCCTGCTGCTGAAGGCCTCTCGTCAGCTCGACTGAGCTATGATGGATTATAATATTTTTTTTCCTGGAATATACAATTTTTCTGATGTGATTATAACACTTCTGAGGAAGAAACACCAGTTTGTGGGTTATACCAATGATGGATTATATTTGATTTTTACCTGAATTATCATTTTTCCTTTTTTGATTGGATTATTGGATAGAAATTTCCTGACAGGAATGTAACAAGGTTGCTTATGGATTTTTCCTGTAGGATACTAACACAAGGATTTTTCCTGTGAGATTATAACACAAGGATTTTCCTGTGGGATTATAACACAAGATTTTCCTGTGGGATTATAATACAAAGATTTTTCTATTTGTAGAATATACCTTTTTTCTGATAGAATTATAACACCTTGATGGATTATACTATTTTTTCCTTTCTGATTGGTATACAAGATTTTCCTGTGGGATTATAACACAAGATTTTCCTGTGGGATTATAACACAAGATTTTCCTGCGAGATTATAAAACAAAGATTTTTCCATCTGTTAGATTGTAATATTGTGATTGGATTAAACTCAACTCAATTACAACTCGAACACCTTAAAGCCCTACCTATGGAGGAAACCTTTGGTGAGCTGTGGAATTATTTAACTTTTTAGATGCCAATCATGTAACCTGATGTATTCAACCTGTATTAAGAAGTGCTAACGCTGTTAACCCTTGCAACTATTAATTAAAATACCATAAAGCATACAAAATCTGGATTTTCCTTGACTCACCTGATATTCAATGATGGAAAACTTGGTTCAAAGATAACAACAATATTTGTGGAGGTTTTAAAAGGTTTTATTAGCTTCTAGAGTAATAAACAACCCCCTAGGATCTTATTTTCCTAGATCCTAAAACTAACCAGATCGGAAACAATTGCAAACTACAAGAGGTAAGCTGTCATTATTGTACGTTTCCTCGTAGGGTACGATCTGACTCCATTCTGCTAAGGTCAGGCTATTCACGGGGTGAAATGAGGGAGTGACGTGCAGATCGGAGACAGTGAACAGTCTGGGTGAATTACCTCATCTCAGCCTAAAATCCTAACTGTTCCGGAACACATCAGGTAATACTTGAGTGCAAGGATATGTTAAGGACCCGTTACTGGAGTAGGCTGGAGTGAGGACTTGTTACAAAGTCCTGTGGCTACCTCACTCGCGTAGAACAACAATATGGATAATTTTAATATTATATATAAACTCTACATCAATGGCTCTCATGGATTTAATGGAACAAATAACTAATGCTGTCGATCATAAACAGTACTGTGTTAGTGTTTTTGTTGATCTAAAAAAAGCATTTGATACCATTGACCACACCATTCTCCTTGAAAAACTAAATAAATATGGTATTAGAGGACTAGCATTACAGTGGGTATCTAGCTATTTGAAAGATAGGAAACAGTTTGTGCAAATAAATGATGTTAGATCTGACTTCCGTGATATCACTTGTGGAGTTCCTCAGGGCTCTGTGCTTGAACCAAATTTAATAATAAATAATAATAATAAACTTTATTTGTATAGCACCTTCCTACAATGCCTTGCATTGACCAAGGTGCTTAACAGGATAAAAAGATGAATAAACTGGAATAATAAATCAATGAAAATAGAATAGGAAACAACAGCAATAAAAGAAGGCAATGGAAATAAAAAATGCTACATACTAAAATAACACTAAAATAACACAAGTAATAAAAGTTACCGGTACACACTGAAAGCTTTTTTGAACAAGTGGAAATAAAAAGGCAATGGAAATAAAAAAATGTTACATATTAAAATACCAAAAGTAATAAAAGTTACACACTGGAAGCTTATTTGAACAAGTGGAAATAGAAAGGCAATGGAAATAAAAAATGCTACATATTAAAATACCAAAAGTAATAAAAGTTACACACTGAAAGCTTTTTTGAACAAGTGGGTCTTCAGTCTGGTTTTGAACAGAGTCAGATCAGAGGTGGCACGCAGCTCAAGGGGGAGGCTGTTCCAGGCTTTTGGGCCGGCAACAGAAAATGACCGGTCTCCCCATTGTTTGTACCTTGAGCGAGGCACCTCCAGCAGGTGTTGACTGGCAGAGCGTAAATCTCTGCCGGGCTGATGGGCTTTCAAAAGTTCTGAGATGTACAGAGGAGCAAGTCCATTCAGAGCTTTGAAAACAAACAGGAGCAGCTTGAACTGTATCCTGAACTGAACCGGGAGCCAGTGTAGAGAGGACAGGACAGGAGTGATGTGTTCATATTTTCGTGTGTTGGTCAAAAAGCGCGCGGCAGAGTTCTGTACAAGCTGTAAACGGGAGATGGAGGATTGATTAATACCAACATACAAAGCATTACAATAGTCAAGTCTGGAGGTCACAAAGGCATGGATGGCCTTCTCCAGATCACCACGGCTGAGAAATGACTTGACTTTGGAGAGCAGTCGGAGCTGAAAGAAGCTGGTCTTGACAACAGAACTGATCTGTTTATCAAACTTTAAGTTGGAGTCAAGCTGCACTCCAAGATTTCTGACCACCGGGTTGAAATGGGGGAGGGGAAAACCAACACTGGGACTGGGAAGGATGTTGTTGGTGTCACCAGGAGCACTAAATAAAATGCATTCAGTTTTATCTGTGTTTAGGTGGAGGAAGTTTTGAGAGAGCCAGTGCTTAATGTCATTTAAGCAGTTGACAAGAGTGTTTGAACTGGGTGAGGGGTTGGGAGTGACTGGCAGATAGATTTGTAAATCGTCTGCATACATGTGAAAAGACAGGTTATGACGTGCAATGATTGATCCTAATGGCAGCATGTAAAGAGAGAAAAGGACTGGCCCTAGAATAGATCCCTGTGGTACGCCAGAGGTCAGAGGGGTTGATGAAGAGGAGGACAGATCGCCTATCATGACAGAAAAAGTTCTCCCAGACAGGTAAGATTTGAACCACTCAAGCACAGCTCCCTGGAGGCCAACCTGCTGAGACAAGCGGTTGATTAGTACCTGATGGTCGACGGTGTCAAAAGCTGCTGAGAGGTCTAACATCACCAGCAGAGCAGGGTTTTTTGCATCCAGGGACAGAAGAATGTCATTCTGTACTTTGAG
>JBBPBX010026505.1:12070-31177 GCA_038048925.1 Garcialebias charrua | reverse complement strand
AACACAAAACATTGGGAGCATATACAGGTAGTCCCCGACTTACGAGCGAGTTCCATTCGTACGAGGTGCTCGTAACACGAAATCTCGTATGTCGGAACCCAAAACACGTGTCGCTCGTAAGTCCGGATTTTCGGTCGTAATTCGGAAAATTTATGCTAGCGCTACTACGAACACCCGTTTTTCAACACAAACGTTCATACTAGTTCATAAACATGCTCAGAAACTTGTTTACAAACGGTTAGCTAACACACTTTCATCTAAAAACACATACCAGTGCTGTATTTTCTGTATGTTCTTTACAACTTTACTGTTCGTTAGTCAGCTCGTAAGTCCGGAACCTCGTATGTCGATGTGCTCGTAAGTCGAGGACCACCTGTATTTGGCTCCTATCATTTATAATACTGCAGATAAGTCACAGGAAAAACAAAACTATTAGTTATAATTATTAAGCTGCAAAAGTTAATGAAACGTTCGGCACGTCAAAAACGAAACTTAAAAACAGTGGGGCGGTTGGACCCGGTGTTACACCATATGTGACCTGCAATGCAACACCGCCCCCTACTGTCTCAATCTACGGTGGTCACAGAGCTCCAAACAGGAAGTTGGGGAGTGGATGTGTTATGTCTTTCCCATAATGCTTAGCGGTATGTTAGTGAACTTCTGGCCACACCATGAGTGAGATGGACGTCTGTGATATAGACCTGCCTCTTGTGTGTTATTAAAGTTTGACTGTTTCCAGTTGCTCAGCTCAAAGTGGCTTGGTTGGGTTTAACCCACAATAGGGTTCTCAACGTGCTACAAACAGGGAGTTGATTTAGTGGTGTAACTGCATTGTGATGACTTCACTACGAGTGCACGACGTGAAATTAAAAACCTCGATAGAAGTCCTAGGAATCGGCGCATCGATTACTCGAATAGTCTGTTAAAGCCCTAATTTATACTTGACTTTCTTCACCTTGACTGACCGAAACAATGCCTCACTACAGACAACAAGGCTCCAAGTCGTGGATCCATTTCTTACTCCATCCTACCATCATTCAAGAAAAAGGCAGACACTTGAACTCCTCCACATGAATGAATCCAAAACACCAATTAAAAGATTGACTGTGACCAAACCACATATTTAAACCCACAAAGTAAAGACCGTTCATAGTAAAAAATAAAATAGAAAGAAAATTACCCTAGCAAAATGAAAGAAAGCCCAAAAGAAGTGAAAACGCAGGTGAAAACAAAAATACAGGGAGTCCTCGACATACGGCACCCTCGACTTACGGCAACCCGCACTTACGAAAGGACTTACGAACAGTACAGTTGTACATTAAACACAGCACTGGTATGTGTTTTTAGGTGTTTTTAGATTAAAGTATGTTAGCTAACCGTTTGTAAACAAAGTTATGTGCATGTTTATGAACCAGTATGTACGTTTGCGTTGAAAAACGGGTGTTTGGCGCAGCGCTAGCATACATTTTCCGACTTACGAACGAAAATCCGGACTTACGAACGCACGTGCTATGGGTTCCGACTTACGTCAAAATCGGGTTACGAACGGTCCTTAGGTCCGGAACTCGTTCGTAAGTCGTCGAGGACTCCCTGTAAGATGCCAGACCCGTTCACAGCCTGAAGTTTTCGATCTACTGGGAAACTCCAGTTCGGAACAAAGTGATCAGTAATGGAGTCCTCTCTGTAGGCACAATTCTTTCCCGCAAAGAGACACAAATGAACTCTCAGTGTAAGTTATCCCTCAAAGTGAGAAGTGCTTAATGAAGTAGAAGTGCCTTTACGATTCCACCACTAAGGCAGGATTATAGGAAGAAGGGAGGCACCTTCCCTGCACGAGTGGCCAGGCTCCCTTGCACATGGCTTACTGGGGACGCTGCCAGAGAGCAGAATGTCACATTGTAAAAGAGTATCTCTCTACCTTGAGCTGCAGAGTGATGCATAATGCTTTTGCGCATTAGTGAAGGAGGAAGTACAATCCATCACTGCCGCTTTGCGAGTACGTACAGTATCTGCATGTGCTGATTGTATGCAAGTAGCGTTGCTTTCCTCCAAGCTGGGGCAAGGTTATAGGAGTGGAAGAGGAAGTAGGATGGGTTTCCCCTAAGGGAGGATATAAGGGTGACCGAGAGCATCTGGAGACAAGGACTGTCACTGGTGTCAGACTGGGGTGGGTTATCTTCTTGCTGATGAACCTTTTTGGAAGCGATTGTGTTTTATCTGTAGGAGCAGCTGTTATCTGTTGAGAGGAAAGGAAGACACGTCTAAATGTTCTTTGGTAACATGCAGTTGTTTAGACGTTCACATTTTCTGCTCGTCCTCTATGACTGTCCAACAATTTAGGCTCTGTCCATTTCAAAATGGTCACAACGCAAACCTGGAAAACCACAAACATGGCTGCGAATCAGTGTTTTTACACACACTGAGCCAAAAATGAGTGCGATAGGAGCTGTCAGGGATACCCAGGACAAATCAAAAAGGCGTTCAATTCAAGATCAACTGGACTTTATTTGTAACAGAAGACGTTTCGCTTCTCATCCGAAAAGCTTTATCAATTCAATGAACCAGACTGTGTGTGCGTGTGGATTTATAACAGGAGTCACGCACCATCATATGTAAATTGCAAGCTGAGGTAACACATACATGTAAATTGACAGATCACACCTTAACAGTAGGGAGTTCCCTTGAAGTCTCTGACAGCAGACACAACAACTGTATGTAAATTGACAAAAAACACCTCACAGCCCAACAACAGAGGTTTCTCAACAAACTTTGCTAGTCTAATTCACAGACAAGACACCTCTGCTCCCATCCGGTGTAAAACGTTTGTGAATCAGTCCCAAAACTGAGTTGTAAGTCTTGGAAAGTTGAAATCTCAGACCTCCTCCTCTGTTAAGAGAAGGTTTTTCTCTCTTAACATACAAAGCTTCCTTCACACCTCTCTCAAACCATCTGTGCTCTCGGTCCAAAATTTGCACATTTTCATCCTCAAATGAGTGTCCCTTGTCCGTGAGGTGAAGGTGAACAGCTGAGTTTTGTCCAGAGGTGGTGGCTCTCCTGTGTTGGGACATTCGTTTGTGAAGAGGCTGCTTCGTTTCTCCAATGTAACGGTCTGAGCAGACCTCGCTGCACTGGACTGCATACACCACACCACTCTGTTTGTGTGTGGGGGTTCTGTCCTTAGGGTGGACCAGCCTCTGTCTGAGAGTCCTGCTGGGTTTGAAATGTACTGGGATGTTGTGTTTGTTGAAAATCCTTCTGAAATTCTCTGAGACTCCAGCAACATAAGGAATGACAATGTTTTTCCGTCTGTTAGCATTTTTCTGTTGATTATTGTGTTTAGCAGATTTCCTCGCTGACTTGACAAAAGCCCAGTTGGGATATCCACATGTTTGCAGCGATTTGTTGATGTGTTTCTGTTCCTTTTCCTTCCCTTCTGTCCTTGTGGGGATGTGTTCTGCCCGATGCTGTAAGGTTCTTATGACAGAAAGTTTGTGTTCCAGTGGATGGTGAGAGTCAAACAGAAGATACTGGTCTGTGTGGGTTGGTTTTCTGTAAACTTCAATGTTGAGACTGTCCTCTCCCTCCATATACCCAGGACATATAACTGCTATAAAAGCCTTCAGTTCCATATTTAGTTATACAACATTAAAAATGTCTGTTAGCAAAATAGTTCACGAACTAGTCAGCTGTATGTTGCAACAGCAAATATAAATGCAGATATAACTCATAAGCTAAAATTTGGTGTGGTTGGTGTAACTAAATTATAAATTCAAAAAAATCAAGATGGCTGCCAAAGTAAATTTAAAATAATAACTATAACTTGGCCATTTTTAGACACACAGAACTGAACTTTGGTAAGGTGATAGCCAAGAGCAGTCCCCAATGTATTCTGATTGCTAATCACAATTCAAACTAACAACTAATGCTAATTTGAGAAAAGGGATGTAATCCAGCCATTTTCAAACACTAAAATCATTTAACTGATTTATTGCGGTTGGGAAACTATTTCAGATCTCTGGAATCCAAACTTCCAAGCATATCCGAAGACATAACCTTGTGGAACACCCATTTTAATTTTGTTTTCCAAGTTTCAATAGGGCTTAGGCCAAAATTAGTCTAAATTTTGGATACATTTTTATTAAAATAAATACATGCTAGCACTCTAAAATTACAAAAAAACTAAGCTGAGTCATCTTAAACAATTCAACGAACATATTGCCAGAAGGTCTGTTACGCAAAATGTTTTGAACGGGTCCACTTCTCTTGCTACTGCAAGAGAATTGGAAAACCTTGCAAATGTTTGGGGGGATATTTTTAAAACTACTTTGCAAATGTCCACATTTTGTTGCTACACAGTGATTTTCAAGATTTAAGAGTTTTTGTGAGACATTTATCTTCAAGTTTATGAAGTTCCTCACAATTTTCGGCACGTTTAGGCATAAAATACTGCTTAAATGTAATAATTTGTTAAAAATAACAGTAAATTCTGATTACCTGTAATATAAATGGGCTAACCCAGTCAGTTTTGGACAAGATGTTTAAAAAAAAAAAAAAAGCTGGTAAGCTATAATTTCCCACTGACTTTTCATTAAACTGAAAATTGGGATTTTTTTGTGCACTTTAGACTTTTTAATTAAAAACGTAAAAATCTTAAAATATCAATTTACACCTCTAAATATGTGCCTATTGGTAAACATTTTTCACCCATAAAAACATGCTTTTAAGAATAAATAGATACATGAACCTATTTCCTAACTAGAGAAATTGCATTTCCTGTGAAAATGAAGTGGGAATGCTTATTGCAGAAGAACTTGCTGAGAAACAGCCAAAATTAGCTAAAGAAAAAAAACTGTGCTGAAATAAATGAAGAACAAATGAACAAATTAATAAATTGAAAAACAAGCCTAAATTAGCAGAAGAAATTAGAAATAACATATATTTGCTGAAACTGGTTTAAATATTTGGAAATTAGAAGAAAAATAAGGCAAGTAGCTAAAAAGGCTCAAATTAGGAAAGAAAGGCTGAAAACTAGCTGAAAGGCAGAAAGAAGCTTCAACCAGCAGGAAGTGGAAAGAGCTGAAATGAATTTAAAAAATGTGGAATTAGCTGCAAAAGCTAAAATTAGCATAAAACAGCTAAATAGTAGCTGAAATAGCAGAAATGGCTGAAACTTGTATTAGGCAGTAGTGAGCATAACAAGCTGAAATTAGTGTAAAGAAGTTAATTAGTCTGAAAGTAGCGGAAGTTATCATTAAAAACATTAATTTATCTGAAAACAGCTGAAATTAGCTGGTGTAGATTCTCAGTCTCAGCTGAAATTAGCTAAAAATGTGAAAAAGTAGCTGAAAAGGTAAGTTTAGATTAGCAGAAGAAAGCATAAAGAACATGTTTGTTCAGTTAGGCTGAAAGAAGCAGAAATGAGAACAAAAAGTGGAAACGATCTGAAAAAAGCTGAAATAACAGCTGAAAAGTAGCTTAAAAAAGCAGAAAGAAGCTTAAATTACCAGAAGGATGTGGAGAGAGCATAATTTTTGCTGAATTAGGCAAAGAATGTGGGATTAGCTGACAAAACTAAAATACGCATAAAAATGGCTAAATAGTCTCTGAAAAAGTAGAAAAAGCTGAAATTTACAGCAATAAGCTGAATGGAGCATAACAAGCTGAATAAGTTATTTAGACAGAAAGTAGCAACATATTATTACCATGAAAAACTTGAATTTATCTGAAAACAGTTGAAATTAGCTGAAATTAGTTAAGAATGTAGCTGAAAATGTAGAACAAGATTAAATTAGCAGAAGAAAGCAGAAAGAATACACATTTGCTGAAAGAAGCAGAAAGGAGCACAACAAAGTGGAAAATTATCTGAAAAATGCTGAAATTAGAAAAAAAACCCTGCTGAAATGTAGCTAAAAAGGAAGAAGCTTAATTTACCAGAAGGAAGTGGAGAGATCACATTTTTGCTGAAATGGGCTGAAAAAAGTTAAAACAAGTGCAAAAACAAGTGGAATCCGCTGAAAAAGCTAAAATAAGCACAACAATGGTGAAATAGAAGCTGCAATTGCAGAAAAGGCTGAAACTTGCAGAAAGAAGCTAAAAGGAGCATAAAAAGCTGAAATTAGCAGAAATAAGTTATAAAAAGCACAAAAATATTGTAGTTAGCAAAATAAAGCAGAAAGGAGCACAAAACATCTGGGAAAAAAAGCTAAAATTAGCTGAAAATGGCAAATAAAGTTTAAATTTGCAGAAGTAAGCTGAAGTAAGCTGAAGCAGAGGAAAAAGTGAAAGGAGCAATAAAAGGTTGTAAACACATCTAAAGATTAGAAGGATATAAAATGAGCTCAATTCATTTTCTAGGAGGAAAAAAATGGCAGAAAAGGCTAAATATTTCTAAAAGCTGAAGATGCACCAACACCAAAAGTCATTATAGTATTGTCCTGAAAGAGCTGAACATTTTGATTTGTATTTTGTTGAAGTACCGTATTTTCCGGCGTGTAAATCACAATTCTCTACATAATTTGTCAGTCCTGCGACTCATATACGTTTAATTTCCATATTCTTAACGCAATTTTTGACTGATGATTAAAATTTTGAAAAACTGCAGCAGCGAGTCCTCCCGTGCGCACTCGCTTCACTCAGCTGGTTTAGGTGGAAGAACGCTGGGGAGCTAGCGGCTCAGGCCGCGATGGATGGATGGATGAGTGGATGGATGGATGGCACTGTCCAGGCGACACAAAGCTGTTTTGACCAATAAATAAATGCATAATAAGCACGACGGGTCAGCGGTGACGCACAATAAATGCGACTTATACGCCGGAAAATACGGTAGATTGAAAACTGCTGGACGAGAAAGACGCTGAAAATCTTCTTGAAGAAAAAAGGATTGCAACAGCGTGAACGCTTCATAAACATTCAGATAACAACTCGCCTAACTTAGAGCAGAAAACACAAAACTCCGATCTACGTAGCATTCGGACACCAACAGCTGAAATGTAGCTGAGCTCATTTACACGTGCATCATCAGCAGAACCTTCTGCGTTTTTTCCTTCCGTCTTCTGTCGCGAGGCGCACGAGCAGCGCTTCACGTTTCCGTCGAGGTGTTTTTTCGCAGCCTGGCAGAAACCGCAGCTCGACCTGATGAACTCACTCTTTTTTTTTGTTTCTGACGCCATTTTCTCTGGGGCCTAGCGTACAACCTGCTAATGCTAATTCGGCTGTGGTTTCCATAACAACTAAAGGTGAGGCCTCCAGGTGGGGGAACGCTTCAAACCCGTACGTGCTTAACGCTCCAGCAGGTATATTATAAATAATAATAATAACGCACACACACGTGAACACAGTATTCCCACTCTGGCTGTGTTCAGAGAGATGCAGGTGGCTCGTACGCCCCTCCCCCCCCCCCCAGGTGCCACTCTCTGAGGGTTATTACTGCTACAAATAATCCCACGATGACGCAAAGTTCAAACTGTGTCAAAGATAACGACGGGATATTGATTTGATATTTGCGGCGGCTGTCTTTGTTGGAGGGTTTAGCTGCTCGTTTGTTTTTCCCACCGTCCACACGGAAACAGCCGATGTGTGTGCGTGATGGCCTCGGTCATGGGAGGCCGGGCCTCTGAAAAGCTTGCTTATTCTCCGACGTGTTTACTGCTTGAGCCTCAGTGGCCTGATGCCGTTACGTCCCTGAAGGCCTCCACTGTCGTTTGAGAGATAAGCAAGCTCCCTCAATGCATGCAGAAAAAAAAATGGCTCCAATTATTGCATTGTTTTTCTCTATATCACAGCGTAAATGTTGCTGTGCACGAGTGCCGGCGCTTGTGGGAGTGGCTCGGAGTCGAGAGATCCACGGGGTTGATATAATAATTCAGGTGAGAAACAATGCGTGGCAGAGAGGAATGTGCAGAGATAAATCTCTAAAAAGGCCATTTGCAAACGTCCCATGAATCTACCACCAGGGCGTGTGTGTGTGTGTGTGTGTGTGTGTGTGTGTGTGTGTGTGTGTGTAGCATGAGAAAAAGAGAGGGTTGGATTGCTAACTTGGCAGTTTGAATGATGCTGAGCTGAAGCTCAGTGCAGATGAATGAGGCTGAAAATCCGCTTTCCTCCTGGGTGCAGTTACTCAGAGCGCTGTGATACAGAAGCATCTCAGAGAGAAGGATGTCACCTTATTGCAACACACACACACGTGCACACACACAACCCTTCTACCTCCTACACGGAATAAAATACAACCCCATGAACAGCAACCCACTCAAAAGATTGAAGGTATACACCGAGCAGAGCTCTATCCCACATTAAGCAAAGCGAGAGAGAGAGAGCTAGCGTTCCTCTGAGGCTTCACATGGACTTATCTTCCCCTCTGCCTCATCTCTTCATTTCTCTCATCGCTCTCGCAGCTTATGATCCAGCCAAGAGAGACGAAGCAACGCCCATTGAGACAAACACAACTTTGTGCCGTAATGAAAGTCAATCATTCGCATTCGAATGACAGCGCGGCTGTTTTGAAGCAGATTTATGTGGAGCAGTATAAGCAATAAATATCTTACTTGTAACAGATGGACCTTTCACCTGCCTCAGTTTGGGGAACTAGAGCTGGGTTTACTGAAAGTACAGGTAGTCCTCGACTTACGACGGAGTTCCGTTGCTGCGTCGCGCCGTAAAGCGAATTTCGACGTAAGTCGGAACATACGTAAATACTGCCCCATGTACAGGTGATCCCCAACTTACGAGCGAGTTCCGTTCGTACGAGGTGCTCGTAACACGAAATCTCGTATGTCGGAACACGAAACACGTGTCGCTCGTAAGTCCGGATTTTCGGTCGCAAGTCGGAAAATTTATGCTAGCGCTACTACGAACACTCGTTTTTCAACACAAACGTACATACTAGTTCATAAACATGCTCAGAAACTTGTTTACAAACAGTTAGCTAACACACTTTCATCTAAAAACACATACCAGTGCTGTATTTTCTGTATGTTCTGTACAACTTTACTGTTCGTTAGTCAGCTCGTAAGTCCGGAACCTCGTATGTCGATGCGCTCGTAAGTCGGGGAGTACCTGTACATGTACAGTACTGTACGGTTACCAAGCACTTAGCCTTTCCTAACACTGTTTTTAAAGATGAAGGAGCAAGTTGAATCGCGCTGTCTCCCTCCTCCTTCCTTGCTAGTAGGCTCCATTCACATAAAGGGAGCTGGCTAACTTGCTTGCTGTATGGTGGCCTACCTCCGTTTGTCCATCCAATATTTGTTTACGATGTAAAACCGTCATCAGCTCGGTCCATCTGCCGTCCATCTGCCGTATTCCATAGTAAAACCACTGCCAACCTCTGTCCAGAGCGTTTAAAGTCCATGACCCACCATGTTTTCAAATTGCATCGCCATTAATATTTATTAGTTTATTTAAAAATAATACAGGAGCGTTTATTTATATTGTAGAGAAATAATGCAAAATGTGTTATTTCATGATTTATAGCAGATTTTAGCAGAAGCTCCGGGAAGATCTGCCCCTCTCCAAATATGGGCATTCACATCACTAAAGATTCCGCCTTGGAGTTACAGGCGGAGTTTTAATAAGCCTTCATCAACTTCCATGACCGCTGCTCTAAGAGAGGAAAAAAAAAAGAGAAGCGGTCGCTCACTGATGTCTGTCATATTCTGAGCAGCATCCACGTAGACATACTAGTTTAATTCGCTTGATCGCGACAAATTCATTAATTTCCGCATCGGCTTTTTATTCTCTCCCCTGACCAGACAGGTCGGGAGTAGAAAGGCAGCCGCGGCGCGGAGCTCTGAGCGCGCGGCTTCCCGTGCTCTCCCGTGCTTCCCCGTGCTCCAGCAACAAGGCTGGGACAGAACCGAGCCCCGGCACGAACTTCAAAGCTGACGCAGCGGAACGGGGAGCCAGGGAGAAGACGGGAGAAGCCGCGCGGCTCGCTCCTCTCTGGGCAGAGGAGAGGAGAGCAGCCAGCAACAGTCGCAGCGGTGTTATATCTTATTAAAAAGGTCTATAAAATAAATAAAAAATAAAAACAGAGCACTGGTCCAGCTGTACACAAAAATGCACCAGGAAATATGCAGTTTTACTCTCACTCTCATAAACCTCCATGGAAACTCATCCCTTCCTTCTGGGTGGAGACGTGACAAAAGTCACTCCACACTTCGACACTTTTCGGCCGCGTTTCCGGATTCATTCGGGACTCGGTTGTTTTTTTGTTTGTTTTTTAACCCTCGCCTGGCCCAAATGCAAAAATGAAAATAGACGAAATATTCTACTACAGTAATAGTTCAATATGGTGAATTGTTACTGTCATGGTGGGTGTTGTCCTTTAATCTCCGCCTGTACTTGTCCACTGTTTTGCTGGTTCTGCCGTAAGCTCCGTCCAGAGCGGGTCTTTCTGTGTTTTTCTGCTGCTTCTGCCGTCAAAACCGGAAGGAACTCGGAACTGAGCTTTTCAAAAAAAAAAAAAAAAAATTTTTTAATTGAGAGATGCGTGACGTAACCACGAAACGTCGTAACTCGAGACCGTCGTAACCCGAGGACTACCTGTATAAGCTAACGGCTAGTCCGAGCAGAGCCAGGATCGATACTGTCAGGTTCCTCAACATCAGCCAGATCCGGGGGGCGCCCAGGAGGTCGCCCATCACCATCAGCCAGATCCGGGGGGCGCCCAGGAAGCCGCCCATCACCACCGTCGTCGGCCGGAACACCGTCGTCGGCCGGAACACCGTCGTCGGCCGGAACACCGTCGTCGGCCGGAACACCGTCGTCGGCCGGAACACCGTCGTCGGCCGGAACACCGTCGTCGGCCGGAACACCGTCGTCGGCCGGAACACCGTCGTCGGCCGGAACACCGTCCTCTGAGACGTTGTCGGGCGAGGAGACGTCGTCAGAGCCCTCTGAGACGTTGTCGGGCGAGGAGACGTCGTCGGGACCCTCGTCGTCGGGCTCCTCTGAGACGTCATCCGGGTCGGGCCCCTCTGAGACGTCGTCGTCTGGACCCTCGTCGTCGGGCCCCTCTGAGACGTCGTCGTCTGGACCCTCGTCGTCGGGCCCCTCTGAGACGTCGTCGTCTGGACCCTCGTCGTCGGGCCCCTCTGAGACGTCGTCGTCTGGACCCTCGTCGTCGGGCCCCTCTGAGACGTCGTCGTCTGGACCCTCGTCGTCGGGCCCCTCTGAGACGTCGTCGTCTGGACCCTCGTCGTCGGGCCCCTCTGAGACGTCGTCGTCTGGACCCTCGTCGTCGGGCCCCTCTGAGACGTCGTCGTCTGGACCCTCGTCGTCGGGCCCCTCTGAGACGTCGTCGTCTGGACCCTCGTCGTCGGGCCCCTCTGAGACGTCGTCGTCTGGACCCTCGGACCTCGTTGTCGGGCTCCTCTGAGACGTCATCCGGACCCTCGTCGTCGGGCTCCTCTGAGACGTCATCCGGACCCTCGTCGTCGGGCTCCTCTGAGACGTCATCCGGACCCTCGTCGTCGGGCTCCTCTGAGACGTCATCCTGACCCTCGTCGTCTGGACCCTCTGAGACGTCGTCGGGCGCCGTCGAGACTGCAGGCGAGGAGACCACCGTCGAGACTGCAGGCGAGGAGACCACCGTCGAGACTGCAGGCGAGGAGACCACCGTCGAGACTGCAGGCGAGGAGACCACCGTCGAGACTGCAGGCGAGGAGACCACCGTCGAGACTGCAGGCGAGGAGACCACCGTCGAGACTGCAGGCGAGGAGACCACCGTCGAGGACTGCAGGCGAGGAGACCACCGTCGAGGCTGCAGGCGAGGAGACCACCGTCGAGGCTGCAGGCGAGGAGACCACCGTCGAGGCTGCAGGCGAGGAGACCACCGTCGAGGCTGCAGGCGAGGAGACCACCGTCGAGGCTGCAGGCGAGGAGACCACCGTCGAGGCTGCAGGCGAGGAGACCACCGTCGAGGCTGCAGGCGAGGAGACCACCGTCGAGGCTGCAGGCGAGGAGACCACCGTCGAGGCTGCAGGCGAGGAGACCACCGTCGAGGCTGCAGGCGAGGAGACCACCGTCGAGGCTGCAGGCGAGGAGACCACCGTCGAGGCTGCAGGCGAGGAGACCACCGTCGAGGCTGCAGGCGAGGAGACCACCGTCGAGGCTGCAGGCGAGGAGACCACCGTCGAGGCTGCAGGCGAGGAGACCACCGTCGAGACTGCAGGCGGTGAGACCACAGTGGTTGGCACCAAGGGCAGGGCAATAGTTTGCAGGAGACGAGAGTGTGACCTTTCTCTCTCGGTCCAGGCTTCAGCAAACAGTCCAAACAGCCATGGGTCATCACCTACTATCTCCAACCGGGTAAACACCTGTATAAAGTCATCACTGGCCACCAACCTCTCCTGTAGATCATAGGAAGTGGCCACAGTGTCAATATATTTACGGGTTACCCGGTGGAGTTGGTCCCATTCTGAGCAGCGCTCGGTACTGTTCACAAAACCTGCTGGGTCTGGGTCTGGTCCGGTCATTCTGTCAGGTTCCTCTGGTGTTAGACCCACGTGCAGGAAAGTGAACGAGGCAGGAGTTTAAAATAATAATTATTTATTTTAAACAAAAATGCTGTCAGGGCAGCCAAAAACTCACTCTGGTAAACTGGAGCAGAAACAGAGAAGGACATCAGAGTGGAGAGGTGAGGCCTGAGTTGTCTGTGTGAACAGAACAATGACCGGACACAAAGTGGAGGAGATGAAGGCTTTTTATAAGGCAGAAAGAGAGTGAGTAATGAGTTCAGCTTGGCAGGTGGCTGATGAGACAGGTGTGAATGATTAAGGCTACAGGCTTGAGCACAGAGAGACAGACTGAAAAGTGAGTGGGAAAATGACAGAGACTGAATGAGATAAACAGGAATCAAAGCTCAGAATGACAAAATGAAGACAGGAGGAAAACACAAATAAACATAAAGAAACAGACAGGGAAAGAGCCTGACAGATACGGGTTGCTGCTATCTTTAAAATTTCATGTCAGACACCGTTACAGAAAATTAACATCTAGTTTTCCACTGCAGTGTTTCCCCTATTATTATTCAAGCAGGGAGCCCCACCTTGTCAACAGAACTGAGCACCCTGTCTAATGAACCAAGTCGGCACTGACGTAGCACTAAGCTAGCAGCATGCAATAGGCTACAGATGTGCTAGCTAAAAAGCTAGATAATGTTCCATTGCCCCCATGCTGAGCTGACTTAACACCACCACCCCACTCGAAAACTGCCGGTACAAACAGCGTGCAACACAGACATGTCTCGATCTCCACCGTACCCCCGTAAACAAAAATAATGGAAGAAATGAGCACCCTGCCAAGACAAGTAAAGTAGGGGAAACACTGCACTGCAGAGATATTTTAGCAGAAAACTTGTGCAGTGTTTCCTCAACCACTATTCACTTTGGGCGCCCCACCTTGTCAACAGAAACAAGTGCCCTGTCTACTGCACACCCCACCATGTCAACAACTGCAGGCACTGAAGTAGCGCTAAGCTAGCCGTGGACAATGCAGATGCGCTAGCTAAAAAGCTACGTCCCTCCCTTTCCCTCACGCTGAGCTACAACCCCCGCGCGCTCGAAAATTGTCAGTACAAACAACACGCGCATAGACGTATCTCCCGTCTTGCACCCCCAACAAAAATCACTGAAGATCTCCTTTTTTTCTGCACTCGCTCTCGTGCAAGGTAAATGCCTTTTCTCTCACTCTCCTGTCCCCTTCCTGGTTTTGTTTGCTCTCTGCCTGTGTATCGGAGCTCCTTTTATACATCTTCTGAATTGTAAACTACTGTACTGTCATCATGGTCATGGATCTGGTCAGCTGGACTTTCAACGCAATCGACAAAATATTTTCAACAAAGCTGATGTGTCTTTCCATTTCGTCTCAAGAGGATACTGAAGACGTTTATATAATTAGATTCATGATCGCAGGGTTTCTGCTTTTTGGCATCTGTAGATTACTATGTTATCGGCTATTAAGGAAGACGGCGGCAGCAGTTTTGGCAATGGCAAACCTGCCGAGTCTGTGTGAAGGTTTGGTTTGTGCTTTGAGTACTCAAAATCAGCTGATTTACGAGAAGCAATTTGTGAGAATGGATCTTGACAGTACCAGCAGGACTCAAGGCTGACAAGAAAAAAAAAAAACAGTCTGCCTGAAAACATCAACAATTGTGGCTTATCTGAACCTGACTCCCCCAGTTGGTCTCGAAAACAGGCCAACATCAAATTTCTCCTGGGATATGTGTAAACTATGAAAAAGCTTAGTTTATTGCAACACCCCACTCTTTCCCGAGGACTTCTGTGAAGGCTTATCAGAACTGTGCCGGCTGACCAACATCTTATCAGGACTATGGACTATCTGGAAGTGCTTCATGGACAAATCTCACCGTCTTGACATAAAATACTTATGTAATGTGTTCATAAATGTGCTTCTTGGTAGAGTTTTTGGATGTCTTAAATCGTGTCCTGATAGGACAAGATGTGAAGAGATCTTTTTTGTAATACCATTATCCTCTCCTCATGGCCTTTTCCCCTTTTCTATCTAAAGAAGTACAGGTATTCTGAAAAAGGATAAGGGGCCGCGCTCTAGTTGCAGCAGCAATGTGCACTCTGTACGAACAATTTCACTGTATTTCGGTACAATGATAATAAAGCTTATTCTGATTCCGATTCCTGCCAAGGCAAGTAAACTAGGGGAAACACACTGTTGTCAATGGGCGTGGTTCGGTTTGGTAGGCAGGGTGCTTGACTCGGCTGACAGGGCAGGGCACCCTGCTTGTATAATGGTAGGGGAAATGCTGGTTTCTGTAAAATTCCTCATACAACAAAACCAAAATGCAATAATAATATTGATGATTATCGATGTAAACCTAAATGGGAGATTTAACCTTTATATTTTAACGCAAACTACAATGTTAGTGTGGGTTTTTGAATTTACATGTTGCAATTGAATGCATCACACATTTTCAAGCGGTTTAAAAAAAAGTGGATTCCTGAAGGCCTTCCCCCCAGCATTTTGGCCCCACCCACTCTACATCAATACAGTGATTGGTTAATCTTCCAGCCAATTAAACAAACTCCTCCTGCAGAGCCTCTGACTGAGCTCCGCCTTCTCTGCTGACAGCGAAGTCCTGACCAATGAGGAAGAACCTTCCAACACGTTTCTACCTGGATACCCAAAAATTAAAGAATCTTGACTGTATAACCATTTTCATCAATTACAAACAGTTTCTCATTCAACTGAAAAGTAGTTAACAGGAACCATTTTAGATAAATTAGCAAAATATAAGAAAAAACCACAATGGAAATATATATTTTATATAAAACAAGTCTAAAAAATGTAAACGCATCCTTCTTAGGCCTTCTTTGAAGGCATTGAAGGCCCTGAGCGTTCCCCACTGTAGGATATCAATTTAGTATTGATAGCCCCTGAGAAATCTAATGTGTTCACTTTGGTGTTAAAATTTGTAGTTACACCATATAGGATAAAAATATACAAACCTCCAATGATTGTTTTATTTACTCCATTTCTTTCATTTAAAAGTTTCTAAAAATCCAAACCAGCCTGTAACAAACTTCAGAATAAAAGCGTCCTTTTTGCTTACCGTATTTTCTGGTGTATAGGTCGCACCAGTGTATAGGTCGCATTGTCCAATTATCACCAATAGATTGGAAAAAGGTACTTCCCCGTCTTTGCCGACATCGTCTAATGTCCGACTTCAAAGAGGGATCGTGGTGGCCGTTAATTCAAAACTGCTCGGTTACTTGTGGAGTTAATTTGACTCAGATGAGCAGATTTATGAGCAACACTGAGGAGACTCGGGAGGTTTGTTCTCATTTTTGTTAAAAAGGAAGAATTGGCAATTGTTTGAGAGCAAATGGAGATTGCTGCCTCAATGGAAAACATGACAAACCCTGAGATTCAGAGTTATGAGGAGCTCTTTTCAGTTAAAGCGGGGTAACGTTACACATTAGAGACGCTCAGCTGGCTTATTTTTACTCGTTTTTCTGTCTGACTTGACACGAATCAGACGAGCAACGTTGTTTATTTGCTCGTTTCTGAAATCTGCCCCGGCTTTGAGCGCGTCGCTCTCGAGCGCATCATGCTCTTGTCATTGTCGACTGATCACAACTTTCCATGAAATACAGCTCCTCACTTTTTTATTCCATTATTGACACGCTTGTTCAAATAATAACAGGCTTTACAACTCCGCCCGGCCGAGACGATCTGACAGGTTCGGAGAGGAGAATTGTCTGAGGTGCCAGCGCCGAGCAGACTATTACACAGGCTTTAAGACGTTTTGGCAAAGACTGCTCAAAGCCTGACAGCCCGTCAAGCGTGATTGCGCCACTAACAGCTTTCTTTAACTTAACTTGTGACTGACAGGTACATTTTTAGCTGTTTTTTCCTCTCTGGTTCAAGACTGTGATTTTACAAAAAGTTGTTTCATCTGTCTCGAAAACGAGGCTGTGTCAAAAGTTGCTGCTTGGTTTTAAGAGCACCGATGCAGAAGGTCACCGTTACCACTGAAAACCAGTTACACCGACCAACTATGAAAGTCGTCTAAGAAGCTTTCTCGCTTAAAAGTCCAACTGTTTAGAATGCGGGTGAGCTTTGGCTATCCCTTCCCTCCCTGCTGAGGGTCATAACAGTGGTGAGGATGTCCATCCATCCATGAATCAATCCATTATCTTCCACTTGTTCTAAGTTCAAGTCTCGAAGGCAGCAGCTTGACTTGGGAGGTCCAGACATCTCTTTCCACAACCATCTCTCCCAGCTCTTCTCTTCCAAGACGTTCCCAGGCCAACCGAGAGACATGGTCTCTCCAGTGTGTCCTGGGTCTTCCCTGGGGTCTCCTCCCAGCAGGACATGCCTGAAACACCTCCCTAGGCACCCAGGAAGCATCAATACCAGATGCCTGAACCACCTCAACTGGCTCCTCTCAATGTGGAGGAGTCGCGGTTCTACTCAGAGTATATCCACGCATCCATTATCTTCTGCTTGTTCCGAAATCGGGTTGCGGGGGCAGCAGCTTGAGCAGGGAGGTCCAGACATCTCTTTCCACAGCCACCTCTTCCAGCTCTTCTGGGAGGACCCCAAGGTGTTCCCAGGCCAACCGAGAGACATAGTCTCTCCAACATGCCCTGGGTCTTCCCCGAAGTCTCCTCCCAGTAGGACATGCCTGAAGCACCTCTCTAGTCGGGAGACACCCAGGGAACATCCTTACCAGATGCCTGAACCACCACAACTGGCTCCTCTCGATGTGTAGGAGAGCGGTTCTACTCTTGAGTCTCTCCTGAATAACTGAACATCTCACCCTATCTCTAAGGGAGAGTCCAGCTACCCTGTGGAAGAAACTCATTTCAACTGCCTGTATCCACAATCTCATTCTTTTGGTCACTACCCAGAGCTCGTGACCATAGGTGAGGGTAGGAACGTAGACCGACTGGTAAACGGAGATCTTTGCCTTACAACTCAGCTCCCTCTTCACCACAAACGGAATAACTGCAGACGCTGCACCAACCTGTCTGTCAATCTCACGCTCCATTCTTCCCTCACTCGTGAACAAACCCCCGAGATACTTGAACTCCTCCACTTGAAGCAGAACCTCACCCTCGACCTGAAGACGGCAATCCGCCCTTTTCCGGTTCAGGACCATGGCCTCAGACTTGGCGGTGCCGATTCTCATCCCAGCCGCTTCACACTCGGCTGAGAACCGAGGATGGTGAGGATGCCTTCAGACTATTTAACATATTGGAAATTTGTTTACCGTCTTCGTCACATGTACAATAAAGTTAATAAATGCAATCCGGTGGATGCATCAATTATAAAATAAGAATTCACAAAATATTCTAAAGATCAACAAATAAAATAAAGTAACTTTCAATAGCGAATAATACAAAATGAAAGAGCTTTGAAACGCGAGTCTTATTGATGGTTGAACCTTGCATTTAAAAGAAACAATGTTGAGTTTTGTTCTGGCTATGGAACACTGGACCAGCTCTTTATCCTCACTGCAATCCTCAAGAGGGCACAGGAGTTTGACCAATCAGTCTGTGTGTTTTGCAGACTTGGATAAAGCATTTTGTAAGGTCGCCTCCCTGGAGGTTTTCTAGGCATGTCCGGCTGGGAGGTGACCTCGGGGGAAGACCCAGGATAGCCTGGAGACACTACGTCTCTCAGTTGGTCTGGAAACACCTTGGAGTTCTCCCAGAAGATCTGGTAGAGGTGGCTGTAGAAAGAGATTGTCTGGACCGCCCTGCTCAAACTGTTGCCCACGAGACCTGAGTCCAGAACAAGAGGAATATTTAATTTCCTTTGTTTAACCAGATTGAAACCCTCATAAGATCAAGATCTCGTTTGAAAGAGGCACCTGGGCAAAGTTGGACGGAAAAGATTTCAAGATCTTCAGTCATCACCTTGTTGCATCTAGCCTGGTTTTGTGCAGTGAAGGGAAATGAGAATTGAGCGGAGCTGTGCAGGAATGGCGAGGGCCAGGCTATGTTGCATCTGGAATCATATATTTTATGAACCATGACACTCTGGGACAGCTTTCTGTTCTTTAAGTTTGTGAAAAATACATTTTAAGTTTTTGAGCTGTGGCGTAAGAATAGGGCTGCCAATTTGGGACCAGAAAGTAACGGGTTCAACTCCATGCCATGCACATTTGTCATGGTGTCTTTGAGCAAGAAACCTATTCCCCAACTCAAACAATGTTCAGTCAGGTCATCTGGACAATTAATTTTTTTGTTGACACATTTCATTCTTCATCCAAAGGACTTAACCAGTCCTATATTATCAGTACATAGTATAGTATATAAGATATACCTACTATTCCCTAACTGCTCCCCAGCTGCTTACATGGCAGCGCACTAATCCAACTGGGTGTATCTCACGTGTGATGGGGCAAACATCTTCTTGTCCGTTATCTGTAGTCAGGTCGTAGGAGAATAGACATCCCTCTCCTAGGCGACACTTTCCAGCTCCTCCCCCAAGGCATTCCCAGGGCAGAGACGATACACAAACTTCCCCGGGGTCTCCCACCAGTGGGACATGCCCGGAGGTATCCTATACATGATGTACCCTAATCAGATGACTGAACCACCTCGACTGACTCTCTTCGAT
>JBBPBX010026504.1:15733-38034 GCA_038048925.1 Garcialebias charrua | reverse complement strand
GTGGAAAGAGATTGTGATAGATTTTACTGACATGGGTGTTGAGAATAGAGTGGCTGGAAAGAGATATTTACTCGTTTGCGTGGATCAATTTAGTAGGTGGGTGGAAGCTTTTCCAACGAAAACTGAAAAAGCGAAAGAAGTGATAAAGTGGTTGACAAAGGAGTTGATCCCCAGATTTGGAGTCCCTTCAGTGATCAGATCAGATAATGGAACCCATTTTGCAAACAGGGAGTTAAGGGAAGTTGAGAAATTGTTTGGCATTCGACATAAGTTTGGGGCTGTTTTTCATCCTTCATCACAGGGTTTGGTTGAACGTGCTAACCGTACTCTTAAAGAGGGGTTGGCAAAGGTTTGTGCAGACACAAAATTGAAATGGCCTGATGCCCTACCTATAGTGCTGTTCAACTTAAGGTCAACTCCAAATACTACCCTGAATGTCAGCCCTCATGAGATACTTACAGGAAGGAAGATGCCATGTCCTTTCACTCATCCGTTGCCGTCAGAAAGTACTATGTTACAATTACAACATTATGACATATCAGAGTACTTGAAGAGGCTTAATAATACTGTAATGAGTATTTCTCAACAGATTCAATTGATCCAGACTGCAGAGGGAGAACAACACTGTGCCCACGTGGATACAGGTGACTGGATTCTCAGAAAGGTAGCCCGTTTTAACTGGTCTCAGCCTAAATGGGAGGGCCCTTATAAGGTGGCTGCTGTCACTTCTCACTGTGTTAAAATTTGGTTAACTGAAGAAAAGCTCAGTAACTGGATTCATAAGACACACTGTGTTAAAAGCTCTGACCCTTCTCTACGCACTCTACAGCAGGTACGAAAGGACTTGGCTGAGCTGAGCACATCTGAAGAGCTGAGCACATCTGAAGAGCTGAGCACATCCGAAGGGCTGAGCGTGTCTGGAGAGCTGGGTGCATCTAAGGAACTGTGTGAGCCATCTGTACACAGTGACACTGCAGCTCCACCTTCAACTGAGAGCTTCGATCCACCGGTTCCAAGACCCCGATACAACTTGAGGAGAAAATCAGAACAGACTTAAAATAACATTACATAAAAAGGGGACGTTGTTTGTTGTACATAATTGTTACAGGAAGAATGAATTTCCTAGCGGTGAGGTCAAGTGTGGTAACCACTTTTGGAATTTTGATTACAGGGCTCACTCTGTGGGTTGCATCGACAGCTAAGACAGGCTCCCCTGAAGTTGTTCACGACAATGTCAACAGATCTTGTGATGAGGACCCTAACTTCTTGCTCAGAAGAGGGGAAGGTGGAACAGAGGTTGCAGATGTTCAGATTCAGGTACACCCAGACTCTGACATTAGCAGATCAAAGAGATTCGTGGTAGTTAATTTCCTGCAGTTTAATTTCACAGCCATTACAGGAACGCTTGTCAATCATACAGTTATATAAAAAATTTTACTGAGTGTCTCAAAGCAGGTTGTTGGATAATAATTGATCAACAAGATTCTGTTAAATCCACCTCTTGGGCAAGAATGTTTGGGGTATTTCATACAGTCTGGTGCTGACTTTTTATTCCTTATTACAGGTAAAATCGACTGGACTTCTGATGAAAATTGTGAATAATTTATATTTGAAAAGGGGAAATGCACTTTACAATCACTTGATTCCACAGCTGTGATGGACAAGCAGAAAAAACTTACCATAACTGGGTTTACATTCCTCCCCTTTTCAGCGGATTAATTAATGTTGAATGAATGTTTAATGTTGCAGTGTGAACAATGAAGGGAAGATCTATTTCCCTGCACCATTTTTTATCCTACAGGTAAAGGTGTGGAACATGCAGCAGAGCAGAACTAATCACATTAACTAACCAACTAATATTAAATGCCAAGGATTTCTCAATATTTGTTGAAACCTCTCAATTGTTGTTTACACCGTATGTTGAAGTTACATATGATTATTCTTACGCCTGTGAAGAATGAATGTGAGGATTGAAGGTTGTTGAGATGAATGAGTCAGACAGAATGTGAATGTCTCAGACAGATTAATGAGAATATATATGTTTGTGCCTTGTGAATGTGCAGTTCAATAGTTGTGCGTTCATAGATTTTTGTAAAAATTATAGGGTTTTCACTACTTTTCCATATATATAATTTAGTTTTATCAATTTTGATTCTTAGAGAATCAGAGCAGCCTAGCAGTGGATTCTACTGATAGGAAGTTGTTTGTGATAAACATTTTGGTACAGAGGATAATATATATACAGTATATGGATGTGAATAAGATAATTGAGTTTAACAGGTTATGGAAGGATTTTTGTGTTTTCTGTTCTGATCAGTTTAATCATAGGTTTAGTGTTAATTTTCTGAATGTGGTCTTAGCCCTTATCGCAGACATCTCTGAATAAGAGCAGTTGAGCTTTTTCTCAGATATCAGACTAGTCAACAGAGTAGTGTAGGGTTTTTCCCCTTACAGGTGTCTATGATGATGAAGATGAGATGGCCTGACTTGGCTAAAGCATAGTTTATATTCCTTGCTAAGGGTAATACATAACAGAAATATAGATTCCACACACTAGAGGCGTGATATTTGATAGGAGGGACAGTCCGCTTCATTTTATTGCTTTGTTTTTATTTTCATTTGTTTTGTTTATTTCTTATTACATTTATTTGTTGTTTTGTTTGTTTTGTTTATTTCTTATTACATTTATTTGTTGTTTTGTTTGTTTTGTTTATTTCTTATTACATTTATTTGTTGTTTTGTTTGTTTTGTTTATTTCTTATTACATTTATTTGTTGTTTTGTTTGTTTTGTTTATTTCTTATTACATTTATTTGTTGTTTTGTTTTTATTCTTTGTTTTTGGTTGATTTCTTTGCTTTTTGTTACATTTATTTTTTAGATTGTTAGTTTTGTATTGCGTTTCCAGCATATAAGCTCTGACAGTTACCGTATATTTTCTTACGTAGTTTTGTTACCAATTAGTATTGATGCTTATTTTTATATAAGGGGTTTATATTCTGGGTGGGTAACTTAGATGTAATATTGCTGTGGGTGGGAATGTTAGTGATTTCCATTGTGTGTCCAGTTCTTAATTGCATACGCACATAGTACATATAGGGTTTTTGTTGACATGATGTTTGTCATGTCAAAAGGGGAATTGAAATATATGTATATCAGTATTACACCTGAAGCACACATATTATGTGTTATGATTTATGTTCACTTAATTCCACCATATAATGTGAAAATATATTCAAGATGGAACCTTTATTTACGGGTTTTATTTCCAATAGGGAAGAGTTTTTCAGTTACACGCCTGCATAATACAACAGACACAACACTGGATGATTGACATACAGAGCTGGTAGTTGATTGGCTGAGAGGCGGATCACTCACAGAGTAGAAAAGTTCTAGGGCGGTTCCAAGGCGGTTCGATTCCAGGATTGGTCCCACGAGGCGATGACGTCATCTAGAGGTATAAAACCGTGGTCCGCCTTCGAAGATGTGTGTGTGTGTTGGACTGAGCTTGGAGTCAGGTCTGTTGGTTGCTGTAAGGTTTATTCTTATAATGTACAATAAACCTGCTTAAAACTTGCACATTCGTTTCAGAGCTTTCCTTCAACTTTTGAACCGCAACACGCTCATTCTCAAGCTGTGTCCTAATCCGACGGCTGCATGGGTCTAAGGCCGCATTTGAAGGCCGCTGACGTCACAGCGATGCGCCAAGGCCTGTCCCAATTCGAAGACTGCTTCAATGCGGCCGACGAATGCGGCCTACTTTTCCCCGAATTTGAAGGACAGGTCCGGTGGATCCTTCAAGACGGAGGCTATCCCAAAATGCATTGCGTTTACACTGCGCGTGCGCATTGAGGGAACATTTTGGATGAACGTAATGGCGGACGAAGCGACTGAATACACTTTTAAATGTAAGTTATGTTAAAATGTGGGATTAAAAAATTAAAAGCCTAAAGCGGTTATGATTTATGACATAAATGATTAAAGCGGATGTTAGTCTTTTGTCATTTGCGTAGATATTTTTTGTATCTTTTGTCAGCTCGTACAGCGGGTCCCGTCGTATTATCGCGCTAAGCTAATTTTATTCTTCTGTTTTTTAGGGAGCAAGGAGCAGACCGAGGCTTTTATTAAGCTTCGGAATAATAACAGCCACCTTTTTACGGGGGCTAAACATTCTGCAGCTGTGGCATGGAGGTACAAGATTCATCTTATGCTTCTGAGTACAGTTTCATTAACCCTATACTGTACTGTACATAACCTGCAACCTCTTGTGTTGTGCTGTGAAAACTGTTTTTCAATGTGGGTTTAAGACATTATTTTCCATGTTTCCCCTCTTCATTCATTTTATGTTGATGTTATTAGGGTAATTTTGGAGAAGATGGGCCTGCAGGATAAAGTAAATCCTCTGCAGGCTAAAAAGAAATGGGACAATTTAAAGAAGAAATACAAAGTATGTACATGTGTAATGAATTATATAATTTGTACGTGCTCTTGATACAAACCAGATTCTAAAAAAGTTGGGACACTAAACAAATTGTGAATAAAAACTGAATGCAATGATGTGGAGGTGCCAACATCTAATATTTTATTCAGAATATAACATAAATCACAGATCTAAAGTTTAAACTGAGAGAATGTATCATTTTAAATTAAAAATATGTTGTTTCAAAATGTCATGGCGTCAACAAATCCCAAAAAAAGTTGCGACAAGTCCTGAACATAGTTCTCTGCATTAATGGTGCCTTCCAGACATGCAAGCTGCCCATGCCACAAGCGCTCATGCAACCCCATACCATCAGTGAGGCAGGCTTCTGAACAAAGTGTTTATTGGCGTTCCAGCCACTTATTGCTACTTGTCCCAACTTTTTGGGGGTTTGTTGACACTGTGAAATTTTGAATCAACATATTTTTCCTTTAAAATGTTACATTTACTTAGATTAAACTTTTGATCTGCCATCTATGTTATGTTATGCATAAAATATTGACATTTGCCATCTCTACATCATTCAGTTTTTATTCACAATTTGTTTATTGTCCCAAATTTTTTGGAATCCGGTATGTACTTGTAAACTTAAAAAAAAAAAGAAGTTTGTTGCTCTTTTTGCCAACTGTGATATCTTATTTCCTCTGTTCAGGACTGCAAATATCCAGGGTCAGGGGAAGGAGTGAGTGGGAAGCCCACTGCTGCGACATGGCCCTGGTTTGTCCTCATGGATGAGGCGTTAGGACAGAGACCTTGCATTGCACCTCCTGTCCTAATTTCCTCCATCCGTGAGGACAATCCAGGTCCAAGCACAGCAGTGGGTGACCAGGACGACAGGGCTGAGGAGGAGGAAAGAATGGAACAGAGACGAGGAAGAAAGAGGAAGAAGAACAGAGAGGATGAGTTAATGGACTTAATCAGAGAAGATATGAAGCTGCAGAGGGAGGCAGAAGAGAGAAGGTTGAATGAAAGTAGGGAGATGATGGAAAGATTATTTAGTATTCTAGAAAAAAATGCAAATACCGGTAAATAAATTACCGGTATATTTATGAGTTTGAAAAATGTGTTGGTCTTTGTTTTGTTCTAATTTTGAAAAAATAAATTGATTACAAAAACTAGTTGTCTATAATTCATTTTATTAACAGTAAGTTAATTAAAAAACAACAAAAGGTTCTGTGGCTGCCAGCTCTGCAAACCCACGGGACACCACCTGCAGGTCCTCTGGGTTTTTAGGCAGGTGGATGACACCTTGATGGACAGCAGAACGAGGCGTCCCAAACACTCCTGACTGAGACCACCTGCATGCTCCACCTGCCAGCCAGTTGTCGCCCCCCAACCATGTCATGAATCCAGGTCCAGGAGATGAAGCAACACCTCCAGAGACTCCCTGCATCATCACAAGTCCAGTCTAGGATCTTCTTGGTTAAAGTAATGGTCCAGGACTGGGATATTCAGATTAATACTCCAGTACAAGTGTCTGGTCTGGTTCAGGACATGTAGAGAACAACAAAACATTTAGTTTAAGATAAATTTTTTTATAAGATATTAAAGTATTTTTTTCATTCATTCAACCTTTATTTAGTCAGGTAAATCTTATTGAGCCTCATGGCTCATTTACGAAAGCGACCTGCTAAAACTAAAGAACAATGAACAGCAATGGTAGAATTTCCTTAAACAATAAACAATCCACCTTATTCCCACACCCCATGACGCTTTGCGCGAAATGTGCACACGACTTCCGGTTGACCGGAAACACCGTTTGTTTACATGCGAGTAATACAGTTGAAGACAGTCCAAACTTTGTTGTTTTAGTTCATTAAAAATGTCGGAACACCACTCGTTTTGTTAAAAGAGGAGGGACAAATAAAAAGAAATTACAGATGTTACCTGATCGCGCAGACATAATTTAAAAATACATAAATAGCGAACGCGTTTGCTCCGGCCTCTCGGCTAAGGTTTGTTAGCAGCTATCTCGGCTAAAAATACCGGTCGCGTCTGAGATCTATCGTTTTAAGACAGTAAATCTTCCAAAACTCTCATTAATAAACCCTCCCCGAATAAAAAGATGTTACCTGATCGCGCAGACATAATTTAAAAATACATAAATAGCGAACGCGTTTGCTCCGGCCTCTCGGCTAACGTTTGTTAGCAGCTATCTCGGCTAAAAGTCACGGTGTTCTGTAACACCGGTCGCGCCTGACATATATCATTTTAAGACAGTAAATCATCCAAAACTCTCATTAATAAACCCTCCCCGAATAAAAAGATGTTACCTGATCGCGCAGACATAATTTAAAAATACATAAATAGCGAACGCGTTTGCTCCGGCCTCTCGGCTAACGTTTGTTAGCAGCTATCTCGGCTAAAAGTCACGGTGTTCTGTAACACCGGTCGCGCCTGACATATATCATTTTAAGACAGTAAATCATCCAAAACTCTCATTAATAAACCCTCCCTGAATAAAAAGAAATTACAGATGTTACCTGATCGCGCAGACACAGCCATAGAGTAGGATGCAGGAACACTCTTTCTTTGTTTTGGGTCCGTGTTGAAAACACTGTTGTTTTAGCCAAAGATTTAGCTTGGTCCGGTTGTTGGTGCAGCCGCGAACAGCACAGCAGGTACCTGAACCCCGGTAGGACATTTCAGTAAACGTTCCGTTTAAACAAAAGCTGTGTTTGCTCCGATAAAATGAATGAAAATAACTTTCAAAAACACCCGCAATCCATATTCCGCCTATGGAATACAGGCACTTCCGGTGTCGGACAGGAAGTACAATGCACATTCGCTTCTACAGTGACACCCTCAGGAATATTGTGGATAGAAAACAAAAGAGAAAAAAACTAAAGAGAGAAATACATTTTTTTAATTAAATCTTAAAGTATTATATTTATTTAATAAATATTAAAGTATTATCATAATAATGAGGCTTAATCTACTGATGCTCAATGAAAACACTTGAGTGCTATTTTATTAATAAAATAGATGAAAGACCCTGTTTTTAACTTTTTTTTTTACAACCCCTTTATGTACTAATGGATTTTATACAATAAAATATTGGGAAATGTTATGCTGTATTCTAAATTTCAAATAAGTTACAGTATTTAAAATTTTAAATAAGTTATAAATATTATTCTAGTATATTGTTTTATTAAATTATTAGTAAATAAGATAGATTTTTGATTTATTTATTATGCACAAGTTAACAAAGTTAATACTGACAATGAAACTACCATTTATAGCCAAAAAAAAAAGTAAGTTGGATATATCTGTCAGCAGAAGATATAAAACATGCCACCAGCAGCTATAAAGTTCTGTATTTCCTCTAGAATAAAAAAAAAAAGCAGTAAAAACAACAGCATTTCAAGCTCCTTTCTTCCTTAGGCTGACCGCTGTCATGGTTGCTAGGCAACATGATTAGGGATGGGAATTGATAAGAAATTATCAATATCGATGCCTTTATCGATGTCATTTATCGATTCGATTCCTTATCAATTCTGTTATCAATTCTCATTTGGGTAATAAAATATAGTAAACCATTTGTGTTCATAAAGAATTTATTTATGGATTTTTTCCCATATTTTTAGACTCATTTTTCGCTCTGATTCTTCGTTTTTCATTTTTGGCGAAAATGGTGCAGTACCAGTTTCGGCCGCTTTAGAGGCGCTGTAGGCAGCAGCCAGCAGAGGACTCAGAGAGTGAAGAGGAAGAGGGACCACTTCCAGAAGTTTATACCACTCATAAACCACACCGCGGATTTTTAAATCCAGCTGATTTCACATTTGGTTCAGCTCAGGAGCCCGTCTGCTATAGTGAGGTAAGAAATATATTTTTAAGCGTTTATTTAGCTAAATTTAAAGAAACAAAGCGTCCGGTTTGACCCGCCTGGCGCCTGCATAAAAATCAGCGAACTTTTTTTAAATCCAGCTTATTTGAACATTTCGTTAAACTCAAGAGTACGTCTACTATTAAGTCAGCTAAGAAATATATTTTTTAAGCGTTTATTTAGCTAAATTTAAAGAAAGAAAGCGTCCGGTTTGACCCGCCTGGCGCCTGCCTAAAATTCCGCGAACTTTTTTTTTAAATCCAGCTGATTTGAACATTTCGTTAAGCTCAGAAGGACGTCTGCTATGAAGTCAGCTAAGAAATATTTATTTAGACACCACCACGCCACCACCACTCGGGCGCGGCGTCTGTGATGTCAGCGCTTAAACACGTCACCACCAGGAGTCTGCAGAACCGATAAGCTGAATCGTTAAGACAAGCATCCTACAATTCCATGGAATTGGACTTTTAAGAACCGGTTCTCTAACAGAACCGGTTCTCGGTTCCCATCCCTAAACATGATGTACTCCGACGTAACCGTGAAGGCTAGACCTGTCCCAATTCAAAAGAAATTCACAGCCGTGAACTTCCGGTCTACCTGGTCTTTGAAGGACCCGGCTTGCGTGTACCAGGTAGGCCGGGTCCTTGGTAGTATGCAGCCGTCGGATTGGGACACAGCTTCAGACACCGCTAGACAAGTGAGCACTGGGTGTATACTTACTTTACAATAGCCTACTTCACTGTATATACAAAGTCAAAGTCAAAGTCAAAGTCAACTTTATTGTCAGATCTACAATATGTACTGTACAGGACATACACAGGACCGAAATTGCGTTTCTCTCAGTCCCTCGGTGCAACAGTAAACATCTAAACATTGAAACACTGAAACATATAATAATAGACATAAGCATAAAATAGTAAAACTAACACTGTCCTGAGTTTTTTTTTTGCATAGTGGTATAAGAGTATGAAAATTTACACCAACTCTAAAACTAAAACATTAAACATTTAATGAACATAATACTGGCCTGAGTTTTTGCATACTAGTATAAAAAAAGAGTATAAAAAGTATAACTAAAATAAACTAAGGGTTTCTAGCATTGACATTTGCAAAGTGGCAAAGCAGCGTATGAGTTAATGTACACAGTATATGTATGAGGTAGTAGTTGATGTTGTTATAGAGGCAAAAAGTGGCATATGCAGTAAGGCACATTGGGCATCCCTAAATAAGACCGTTCAGAGCACACTGTATATGTATCAGCAGTGGTGTAGATATTAGAGTAGTGTAAATGTAAACAGTAGTAATTACATGTAAGCAGTAGTAATAAAAGTAAACAGTATTAATAAATGTAAACAGAGAATGTAAACAGTATTATGATTATAGGCAGTGATGTAATACAAACATTAGTGCAAGTATGAGAAGTAGTGCAAACTGTATGAGCACATGACCGAGAGTTTAGTGAATAACCCGTTTGATGACACAGAGTCCAGTGTTAAAATCTTTGTGTTGTGTGGTAATGTGTGAGAAAGTTTTAGTGTTAAGGCAGTTCAAATGGGAGGGGGGGCAGAGCAGGCAGAGTGTTTAGCATCCTGACTGCCTGATGAACAGAGCTGTCTCTCAGTCTGCTGGTTCGAGCCTGGAGACTCCTCAGTCTCCTCCCTGATGGCAGCAGTCTGAAGCAGCTGTGTAGTGGGTGTGTGGGATCACCTGCCATGCAGTGGGCTTTCCGAGTGAGGCGTTTGCTGTGTAAGTCCTGCAGTGAGGGCAAGGAGGTGCCCACGATCTTCTCAGCTGCTCTCACAATGCGCTGGAGGCTCTTGCGGCAGGATGCAGTACATGCACCAAACCACACAGTGATGCAGCTGGTCAGGACACTTTCTATGGCACCTCTGTAGAAGGTGCTCATGATGGGGGTTGAAGCTCCAGCCCTTTTCAGCTTGCGGAGAAAGTAGAGACGCTGGTGAGCCTTCTTTGCCAGTGCTGCAGTGTTCCTGCTCCAGGACAGGTCCTTTGAGACGTGCACTCCCAGGAACTTGGTGCTGTCCACTCTCTCCACTGCGGTGCTGTTGATGGTCAGAGGGGCATGTTGGGCATCCTTCTTCCTGAAGTCCACAACAATCTCCTTTGTCTTCTCCACGTTGAGAGTGAGATTGTTGTGTCCGCACCACAAGGCCAGGCGGCTCACCTCGTTCCTGTAGTCCGTCTCATCGTTGTTGCTGATGAGACCCACCACTGTTGTGTCGTCCGCAAACTTGATGAAGTGGTTGGAGCTGTACGATGGTGTGCAGTCGTGTGTTAGCAGGGTGAATAGAAGGGGGCTCAGCACACATCCTTGTGGGGCCCCTGTGTTCAATGTGATGGTGCTAGATGTGTTACTCCCGACCCGCACTGTCTGTGGTCTCCCGGTCAGGAAGTCTAGCAGCCAGTTACACATTGAGGTGTTCAGCCCCAGACTGTCCAGTTTAAGGATGAGCTGTTGGGGGATGATGGTGTTAAATGCCGAGCTGAAGTCGATGAACAACATTCTAACATAGGAGTCCTTCGTGTCCAGATGTGTGAGAGCTGTGTGAAGGGCAGAGGAGATGGCATCGTCGGTTGAGCGATTAGGTCGGTATGCAAATTGGAAGGGATCCAGGGAGTCAGGGAGGACAGATGTGATGCTTTTCATGACTAGCCGTTCAAAGCACTTCATCAGGATGGGGGTGAGTGCTACTGGGCGATAGTCATTGAGGCATGCGGGCGTTGCCTTCTTTGGGACAGGGATGATGGTGGTGGCTTTGAAACAGGTGGGGACGATGGCCTGGCTCAGTGAGATGTTAAAGATGTCCGTGAAGACCGCTGCGAGTTCCCCTGCACAGTCCTTCAGCACACGACCAGGTATGTTGTCAGGACCAGAGGCCTTCCGGGCGTTAATCTTGATGAATGATCGCCTTACGCTGTCTGAGGACAGCGTCAGCACCTGGCCATCAGGAGAGGGGGGGAGTTTATGTGCTTGTGTGCTGTTACTTGCCTCGAACCGAGCAAAGAACTCATTCAGTTCATTCAGCGCAGAGGCTGAGCTGTCATAGGTCTGGGGGGGTGGTTTGTAGTTTGTGATGGTCTGTATTCCCGTAGGCCTCCCATCACTCGTATATTTTTGAAATATTTATTTTTTTTAAAAATGATTAAATTAATAGATTTTTGCACCACCATATCATCCTTAGTCCTCTCAGGTTAGGATTAATAAAGATAAAATAAAAAAAACATTTAAAAAAGGAATAATCAATATTTTTTTTTTCTTTATTAAGGGTGCTCAGAATCTAAATCCTGCCCCTTATCATACTGAGTTGTATGGGTCATAAACTACACCTGGATCAGAATGAGAAGCTTGGCATGTTCGGTGTGACCCATGTTTTGGCTGTGGATGGGTACAGCAACAAAACTGTTTCAAATGCCACCATACCAATAAAAAAAAACTGATGATCTTTGAGGAAGTTTACAGGTAATAAACACAGACAAACCAGACAGTCAGAGCCACTCACTGACTTTAGAAAATCCATTTGGACTATTGTTGTGTATCTGTAAAACAGCTGTACTAGTTTGACACATTTGATAGAAAACAAAAATCAAATAAGTCCGCAGGACAGTTTTCCAAAGTTTGATTTTTGATGTGAGGCTAAAGTAAAAAATGTAGAAAACCATGATGTATTGTATTTGTTGAATCACACTTAAAAATGAATAATAAAATGACAAGTCGTTTCTTCATTTTTTGATTTTTGATTCTCAATGAATCATGATTCAATGATTTTTGATTTCTAGGCGAAGCCAAGGTGTTGAGAGGATCCGTTTTGGTGGCCTTAGAATCGCTTCTCTGTTTTTTGCAGATGATGTGGTCCTATTGGCTTCATCAGGTCGTGATCTACAGCTTTCGCTGGAGCGGTTTGCAGCCGAGTGTGATGCGGCCGGGATGAGGATCAGTTCCTCCAAATCCGAGGCCATGGTCTTGAGCCGGAAAAGGGTAGCATGCCCTCTCCGGGTCGGGGAGGAGGTCCTGCCCCAAGTGGAGGAGTTTAAGTATCTCGGGGTCTTGTTCACGAATGAGGGAAAACTGGAGCGTGAGATCGATAGGCGGATAGGTGCAGCGTCCGCAGTGAAGCGGGCGCTGTACCGGTCTGTCGTGGTGAAGAGAGAGCTGAGTCAAAAGGCAAAGCTCTCAATTTACCGATCGATCTACGTTCCCACCCTCATCTATGGTCATGAGCTTTGGGTTGTGACCGAAAGAACGAGATCTCGGATACAAGCGGCTGAAATGAGTTTTCTCCGCAGGGTGTCTGGACTCTCCCTTAGAGATAGGGTGAGAAGCTCAGTCATCCGGGAGGGACTCGGAGTAGAGCCGCTGCTTCTCCACATCGAGAGGAGCCAGTTGAGGTGGCTCGGGCATCTGGTTAGGATGCCTCCTGGACGCCTCCCTGGTGAGGTGTTCCGGGCATGTCCCACCGGGAGGAGACCCAGAGGAAGACCCAGGACACGCTGGAGGGACTATGTTTCTCGGCTGGCCTGGGAACGCCTTGGGATTCCCCCAGAGGAGCTGCTCCAAGTGGCTGGGGAGAGGGAAGTCTGGGCCTCCCTACTTAAGCTGCTACCCCCGCGACCCGACCTCGGATAAGCGGACGAAAATGGATGGAAATGGATGGATTCTCAATTAAAAAATAATTGAACGAAAGGTACACTGACCCCACGGGTGAGACTCTACGCTCTCTTCAGTGACTTCCTCAGCCACAGCCGATGAAGATCCTTCTTCCACACGTGGTTCATCCACAGGCCGCTGAGAAACATCCATAATAAGTTGTTCACCCTCCATGTTAAAACTCGTCTGACTCACTCTTCGAAACAAGCAATAAGGCTGCAGAGAAACACACTGGCTGCTAACTGAGTGACTGCTAACTTGACCAATCATGTCTTGTCACATGACAGGTAATAGCCAATAGGGCTCCTTAGGGCGGGCCCCGCTCTTAAATCAATCAACCGGACGACTGCTCACGGACTACATTCGACGCTGACAGGATATGGTCTGTTAGCAGTTTAAGAGCCCGTAAATAAGTTTTTTCATTTTTACTGATAGATAATTAGTTATTAGCGGTACTGCATTTTAAATAAAAATAGCACAAATCCGCTTATGAATTATAAAAGTTAGTCAATCCGCTGTAACGCTGACAAATTGTTTAGGTCCGCTATCAGCGGATTAGCGCTCCCTGGCGGTCTGGAGCCCACCTTTGAATTTTAAAAACTTTGTCTTTTGACAAAATGCATTTGGATATTAAAGGGCAATGCGTTATTCTGATCCCTATACATAACTGATAAAATATTGTGATCTACCAAATCATGGAATTTTGATAACTTTAGTTGATAAAATAATGCGCTTGATGGATGACAGTAATGTTTTCTAGTGATAATTCTTACAGCTCTTTTCTGTAAAACAAAAATAGGCTTTGTAATTGTTTTGCATGCTTTCCCCCAAACATCAATACAATGTATTAAGTGTGGAACAATGATTGTGTTATACAACAAATACAGAGCTTTATCATTTAATATGTCTCTGACTTTATACAGTACTGCAATAGATTTAGCTATTTTTATTCTTACAGAATTTATGTGTTGTTTCCATGTCAGTTTGTCATCAATGATAACACCCAAAAACTTCACCTCACTCACTCTACAAATCTCAACACCCTCAGTTTTAAATGGAACATAAACAGTTTTATTTTTATTACTGAATATCATGTAATTAGTTTTATCTAGATTTAATGATCATTTATTTAGGTTAAACCAAGTTTGTATTTTGACAAATTCTGTCTTTATCAACTCCAACATCTGTTCTATATCTTTACCCAAACAAAAAAAATGTGGTATCATCTGCAAAAAGACCTTAACCTGGTTGACATTTGGAAAAATATGTATCCTAATCAATCTACATTTTCATGCTATTCTAGTGCTTGCCATCCATCCATCCATCCATTTTCGTCCGCTTCTCCGGGGTCGGGTCGCGGGGGTAGCAGCTTAATGCTGGGTCCCCACCTAAATTGTCAAAACGCTCCTGCCGCCCCCTTTTGGCCGCTTGTCACGTTCCCACAAAGGCACTGAAGACCGTCTGATGACGCGCACTGGGGGTAGGCAGAGGGGAGAGGGTCTAGCTCGTTTTCCGGGTCAGTTGTTGTGTTACTGCAGCTCCGACAGTCTTTGTTGAGATTAAAACGTTTTTTTATGTTTGGGGTGATGTATGCTGGAGCGGACAGTAGCAACTGTAAAAATGCCACGTTTCTTACCGGAGTTTTGGTTCCAATTCATGGAGGCTCGTTGGGGTAAGTTTAAAAAGTCCAAAAAAAGTCCCGTTGTCGTGGTGTAATCAAATAGCAGAGGCTCTCCCGACTGTTTGCTGGATGCATCGAGCCACCAGAGATGGAATTTTATGACGTTGGCGGCGCGTAGGTTGCTTTCGGACGCACGCGTGCGTGGAAAGGAACTGCCGCGTGCCGCCGCGCCGCTTCAATCACTCAAAATGCGCCGCTTCACGGTTCACTGCGCATCGACGTGTCTCCACATAGACTTTGAATGTAAACCGGCCGCTTCAGCCGTCCAACTAGGGTCCGGTGGGTACCAGGCATCAGTAGGGAGGCCCAGACTTCCCTCTCCCCCCCAGCCACTTGGAGCAGCTCCTCTGGGGGAATCCCAAGGCATACCCAGGCCAGCCGAGAAACATAGTCCCTCCAATGTGTCCTGGGTCTTCCTCTGGGCCTCCTCCCGGTGGAACATGCCCGGAACACCTCACCAGGGAGGCGTCCAGGAGGCATCCTAACCAGATGCCCGAGCCACCTCAACTGGCTCCTCTCGAGAAGCAACGGCTCTACTCCGAGTCCCTCCCGGATGACTGAGCTTCTCACCCTATCTCTAAGGGAGAGTCCAGCCACTCTGCGGAGAAAACTCATTTCAGCCGCTTGTATCCGATATCTCGTTCTTTCGGTCACAACCCAAAGCTCATGACCATAGATGAGGGTGGGAACGTAGATCGATCTGTAAATTGAGAGCTTTGCCTTTCGACTCAGCTCTCTCTTCACCACGACAGACCGGTACAGCGCCCGCTTCACTGCGGATGCTGCACCTATCCGCCTATCGATCTCACGCTCCAGTTTTCCCTCATTCGTGAACAAGACCCCGAGATACTTAAACTCCTCCACTTGGGGCAGGACCTCCTCCCCGACCTGGAGAGGGCACTCTACCCTTTTCCGGCTCAAGACCATGGCCTCGGATTTGGAGGAACTGATCCTCATCCCGGCCGCATCACACTCGGCTGCAAACCGCTCCAGCGAAAGCTGTAGATCACGACCTGATGAAGCCAATAGGACCACATCATCTGCAAAAAACAGAGAAGCGATTCTAAGGCCACCAAAACGGATCCTCTCAACACCTTGGCTGCACCTAGAAATTCTGTCCATAAAAGTTATGAACAGAATCGGTGACAAAGGGCAACCTTGGCGGAGTCCAACTCTCACTGGAAACAAGCCTGACTTACTGCCGGCAATGCGGACCAAGCTCTGACACCGGTCGTACAGGGACCTAACAGCCCATATCAATGGGCCTGGTACCCCATACTCCCGGAGTACCCCCCACAGAACCCCCCGAGGGACGCGGTCAAATGCCTTTTCCAAGTCCACAAAGCACATGTAAACTGGTTGGGCAAACTCCCATGTACCCTCCAGGACCCTGCTGAGGGTGTAGAGCTGGTCCAGTGTTCCACGACCAGCACGAAAACCACACTGTTCCTCCTGAATCCGAGGTTCGACTATCCGACGGACCCTCCTCTCCAGAACCCCTGAATAGACCTTACCAGGGAGGCTTAAGAGTGTGATCCCCCTATAGTTGGAACACACTCTACGGTCCCCCTTTTTGAATAGGGGAACCACCACCCCAGTCTGCCAATCCAAGGGAACTGCCCCCGATGTCCACGCGATATTGCAGAGTCGCGTAAGCCAACACAACCCCACAACATCCAGAGCCCTAAGGAACTCAGGGCGAATCTCATCCACCCCCGGAGCCCTGCCACCGCGGAGCTTTTTAACCACCTCGGTGACCTCAGCACCAGAGATTGGAGAGCCCGACCCAAAGTCCCCAGGCTCCGCTTCCTCAGTGGAAGACGTGCCAGTAGGATTGAGGAGGTCTTCGAAGTATTCCGCCCACCGACTCACAACATCCCGAGTTGAGGTCAACAGCACGCCATCCCCACCATAAATGGTGTTGGTCGCGTACCGCTTTCCCCCCCTGAGATGCCGGATGGTGGACCAGAATCGCCTCGAAGCCGTACGGAAGTCATTCTCCATGGCCTCTCCGAACTCCTCCCACACCCGAGTTTTTGCCTCAGCAACCACCTGAGCCGCATGCCGCTTGGACTGTCGGTACCTATCTGCTGCTTCCGGGGTCCCACAGGCCAAAAAGGCCCAATAGGACTCCTTCTTCAGCATGACAGCATCCCTCACCGCCGGTGTCCACCACCGGGTTCGAGGGTTGCCACCACGACAGGCACCAACAACCTTGCGGCCACAACTCTGATAAGCTGCCTCGACAATAGAGGCGCGGAACATGGCCCACTCGGGCTCAATGTCCCCCGCCTCCCTCGGAACGTGTTCAAAGCTCTCCCGGAGGTGGGAGTTAAAGCTCCGTCTTACGGGAGACTCTGCCAGACGTTCCCAGCAGACCCTCACAATACGTTTGGGTCTGCCAGGTCTGACCGGCATCCTCCCCCACCATCGGAGCCAACTCACCACCAGGTAGTGGTCAGTTGACAGCTCCGCCCCTCTCTTCACCCGAGTGTCCAGGACATGCGGCCGCAGATCAGATGAGACAACAACAAAGTCGATCATCGAACTGCGACCTAGGGTGTCCTGGTGCCAAGAGCACATATGTACACCCTTATGCCTGAACATGGTGTTCGTTATGGACAATCCATGACGAGCACCACTCGGGTTCAGATCAGAGGAGCCGTTCCTCCCAACCACACCCCTCCAGGTCTCACTGTCATTGCCCACGTGAGCATTGAAGTCCCCTAGCAGAACAAGGGAGTCCCCAGGAGGAACACTCTCCAATACCCCCTCCAAGGACTCCAAAAAGTGTGGGTAATCTGCGCTGCCGTTTGGCGCATAGGCACAAACAACAGTCAGAGCCCGTCCCCCCACACGTAGGCGAAGGGAGGCTACCCTCTCGTTCACCGGGGTGAACCCCAACGTACAGGCACCAAGATGGGGGGCAACAAGTATGCCCACTCCTGCTCGGCGCCTCTCACCAGGGGCAACTCCAGAGTAGAAGAGTGTCCAACCCCTCTCAAGGAAACTGGTTCCAGAGCCAGAGCCATGTGTTGAGGTAAGTCCGACTATTTCTAGCCAGAACCTCTGAACCTAACACACTAGCTCAGGCTCCTTCCCCACCAGAGAGGTGACATTCCATGTCCCAATGGCCAGCTTCTGTGGCCGAGGATTAGACCGTCAGGGTCCCCGCCCTCGGACACCACCCATCCCACATTGCACCCGACCCCTTTGGCCCCTCCCATAGGTGGTGAGCCCATGGGAAGGGCGACCCACGTCTCCTCTTCGGGCTGTGCCTGGACGAGCTCCATGGGTGAAAGCTCGGACACCAGGCGCTCGCCAATGTACCCCACCTCCGGGCCTGGCTCCAGAGTGGGGCCCCGGTGACCCACCTCCGGGCGAGGGAACATTTTGTTCATTTATTGTACTCATCATAAGGGGTCTTTAGTGCTTGCCAGACATTTTCAATATAGAAAGTAAACTGTTAAACATTATAACCAGTGGTGGGAGTTTTCGACCGCTAGAGAGCGCTAATGCGCTAATCCGCTTATAGCGTAGCTAAATAATCTGTTAGCTTTACAACGGATTAACTAACTTTTATAATTCATAAGCGGATTTGTGCTATTTTTATTTACAATGCAGTACCGCTAATAACTAATTATCTATCAGTAAAAATGAAATAACGTATTTACGAGCTCGGACGACAGCTAACAGACTATATCCTGTCAGCGCCGGATGTGGTCCGTGACAAAAAAGCGTCCCCCTCAGTCTCTTGGTGTGTGCTCTCTCTATAGCAGTTAGCAGCCAGTGTGTTACTCTGCAGCCTTATTGCTTGTTTTCGAAGAGTCAGACGAAGACTTTTTAACATGGAGGGTGAACTTGTGGATGTTTCTCAGCGGCCTACGCGACGCGTCTGGATTTAAAAAAAGAAGTTCGCCACATTAGCACTCTTCAAAATGGCGTCCGCGACGGCCAAAGAAGCCAGGATTTTACAACAAAACACGGTAAAACAATTATTTCTTTGCTGAGAAAAAATATATTTCATAGCTGACGTTATAGCACAAGTTTTTCTGAGCTTGAGAGTTTCACGAAATGGTCAAATCTGCTGGATTTAAAAAAGTAGTTCACCATTAGGACTCTTCAAAATGGCGTCCGCGACGGCCACAGAAATTAAGAACATAAAATAGACAGGGCAGCAAACTTACATACTCAGGGAATCACAAGGAACTCAGGAGACAGAGGCAACAGGAGACAATGCCAGGACAACGATAAACACAGAGATACAGACTTATTTTTGATTTGATTTGATGTTCATTCATTCATTTTAAAAGAACAATACAAAACAGTTTCATCAGATACAAGGATGAATAGACTTTTAGCTGAATGGATGGATGGATAGACAGTTAGCTGAATGGATGGATGGATGAATAGACAGTTAGCTGAATGATGGATGAATAGACAGCTGAATGGCTGGATAGATGGATGAATAGACAGTTAGCTGAATGGATGGATGAATAGACAGTTAGCTGAATGGATGGATGGATAGACAGTTAGCTGAATGGATGGATGGATAGACAGTTAGCTGGATGGCTGAATGGATGGATGAAGACAGTTAGCTGAATGGATGGATGGATAGACAGTTAGCTAGATGGCTGGCTGGATGGATGGATGGATGGATGGATGAATAGACAGCTGAATGGATGGATGAATAGACAGTTAGCTGAATGGCTGGATGAATAGACAGTTATCTTAATGGATGGATGAATAGACAGTTAGCTGGATGGATGATGGATGGATGGATGAATAGACAGTTAGCTGAATGGATGGATGAATAGACAGTTAGCTGAATGGATGGATGAATAGACAGTTAGCTGGATGGATGGATGGATGGATGGATGAATAGACAGTTAGCTGAATGGATGGATGAATAGACAGTTAGCTGGATGGCTGGATGGATGATCTTTAACAAGTTCTAAAATCATTAAAATTTAACCTCAGCTTGTGCCTCTGACCCAACAGAACCTCCTTCAGCAGCAGAACCCTCTGTGGTTCTCTGCAGGACTTCATCAGTCTCTCTCCTGGTTCTGGAGGAGTTCTGACCCACTCTTCTTTCCATTGTTGCTTCAGTTCTTTGAGGTTTCTGCTCAGCTCTCTGAAGGTTTCAGGTTCAGGTTCTGGACTCTGACTGGGCCGTTGATTTGATTTGATTTGATGTTTATACATTCATTTTAAAAGAACAATACAAAGCAGTTTCATCAGATTCAAGAATACAAGTAGGATAAAATGAAAGGAGCAGAAATGCTGCATGCTGAAAGACTTTGCTGACATTCACCAAAAAAGCTACAACTAAGTTGTTAAAGTTTAAACAAGCAAGCAAACAAAGTTTGGTGAGTATTTAATTCAAAATACATATATATTTTGTTCCAATAAACTGTATAAATTCTGGGTCCTTGAGCCAAATTGGCTACAAGCGCCACTTAAATGAGAAGGAAAGGTTAGGGACTTTAGGAAAAAATGACACCGGGGCATGGTCAGATATTAATATACTGTCATACCAACTATTCGGTATGTATGAATTGGGATCGGCTGAGACCAAATAGTAGATTGATTAGGATACATATTTCTCCAAATGTCAACCAGGTTAAGGTTTTTCATATAATTAGACAGTTATTTTCTTGTTTGAATGTGAGAGGTATCTTTGCCTTTCGATCTATGTAACACTGGTGAAAGCGTACAATTAATATCACCTCCAATAATGTACTCTCCAGGGGGCGACGCTATAGATAGAAATGAGTGTCTGAAAAAGGCAGGATTGTCATTGTTTGGCCCATAAACATTGAATAAATTTAGTTTCACAGACATTGAATGATTAAATATCTGCCAAATCGATCCTCCATTAAATCAATGAGCTGGAATTGTACTGAGCTATGAATTAAAGTAATTACTACCCTCGAATGTGAACTAAAGGAAGTAGAAGAAATATGACCATGCCATCTTCTCCTTACTCTACTAATATCTTCAGGGGTTAAATGAGTTTCTTGGAAGAAAATTGATGGAGATGTTCAATATTTATCATCTAAAACTAATTACTCTGACCCAATAATTATAACCCAGCTCACTTATATCAAATATTCTCTGTTCCCTTTAAACACTTATATTTGATAGTACAAAAATGTTTTTTGCTTTTGCCTTTGATACAGAAAAGACAGTCTTATAGCCTTGACAATGTTTTATTAGATGTTCTTGTTTGATCAGAACCATGACTTGTTTGTTTTATCTGTAAGACGTCAGAGCTTGTCAAACTCCACCTACCTCTTGTTTAAATAGCTTGTCATGTCCAGTACAATTTGGAATTGTGCTGAACAATGTATTTGAGACCAAACTAAGTTTCAAAAGACATTAAAAAGCCTTCCCCTTTGCAAAGTTGTTTGTCTGATTTAACATCGTTCTCTTGTTTATCTTGTGTGATTTTTATTAAGGTAACAGGGGTTTAAAATCCCCATCATTATGGTGCCGAAAACCCTTTCTCCCAAATACCTGCTCCTGATGACCTCTGAACGGAGCACAGCTGCGAGGCACGGTAAATATGACAGAAAGTCCAGTGATTGGGTTTGTCTCTGGCCGGCTTCCTCTGTCTATCTGGTGCAATCAGGGTCGGGTTGGCGGAGATTTCCCGACAACCGCACAGGTCAACAAGAAATGTGAGTGTTAAATAGTGTTTGTTGATATGTCGTTTTTAAAACAATTTGAGTACAGTAACAGGAACTAGTTCACCCTGAGCCGATGACTTGAAATTTTAAGTGAGGTGCCTGTTTTTCAAGAACTAGTCGAATTTTTGCGCATTTCGTTAGTTGGCAGGACCAATCTTTTTCTATACAGGTGGTCCCCGACTTACGAGCAGGTTCCGTTCCTGCGAGGTGCTCGTAAGATGAAAATTCATATGTGAGTACGCGGAGCACATGTTCTCGTACGTCCGGAACCTCATATGTTAGAGCTCGTGAGACTGGGAACACTTGTACTTAAGCGAGGGCGATCAAAGAAAAAATTAAAAATTAAAAAAAAAATAAGCCAAGACCAGAAATGTGAGGCTGACCGCCAGACCTTGCATTGGACTTAGCTTGTCCGACCAGGCAAGAAGAGAAATTAAGACAAGAACGTTTATATTTATATATGGCGCGTCATTCTGTTTTTATTTAGTCCTTTTTATGTGTATGTTTGTGTTTCTGGAGCCTTGCACCTCTGGCTTTTTCTTTCTCCCATTTTCCTCAGTGTGTGCGTATGTAGCTTGCCTCCTGGCCTGTTATCTGTGGGCCTCCCCCCCCCTGCCTGCAGCCTGTTTTCTGTGTTTTCTGTTCTCTGAGAGTGAATGTGAGTAGGTACCTTGTTTTTTGTGTTTGAGAAGTTGCTATTTTGGGAGTTAAATGTAACTGGATCCAAAAGGTTTATTAATTTGCTCATATATATTATTAAATACTGTACACAAAAGGTTGTCTGTCTAAAGGCAAAAAAGAAAGATAGACCTTTAGTCAGTAGAAAATAATGACTGAATGAATCAGAGGCAAAACATCTGATAAGTTTTATTTTCATTTTAAACAATATGTGGTTCTGCCCACGGCCTTGAAGTGCAGCTGCTGCAGCTTAGCAGAACCCCCCCACCCCCCATCCCCC
>JBBPBX010026504.1:0-15570 GCA_038048925.1 Garcialebias charrua | reverse complement strand
CCACCCCCTCCTTCCCCCCGTCTGTGTAAAGATTTATATTTATTTACTTACGTGAAAAGTACTGTGCTAACAGAGAGGCAGTACTAATGAAACATACATAAATAAAATAAAAATAAAATAAAAATGGCACAAGAACTAAAGTTGATGTTAAGAAGTAAGTTTTATTTAAATAATTTTACAAACCAAGAAATTTGATTGACTTGCTTGAAGAATTCTCGGTGGATCTGAAAACACAAATACAAATTATTACTTTCTTACTTCAGCATTCCATTTAAAACGTGACTGAGAAAGGATTGATTGCAAACATTTCCCATTGTATTTTTCCTGATATTAAGAAAAATTATAAAAGGTTACATAATCATCTCTGATATACAGGACCTAAAAACTTATGGTTAAATATAAAATAAATATTTAAATACTTTTTTAAAATCATGAATGTAGCCGAATGCTACATAAAGACTTTAGGATTTTATTAATCTTGTTTATAAAATTCTGATCCAAATATTTTAGGTTTTAAAGGCTTAACAACGTTAAAATCGGACGTTTTAACAGTAGGCCTGGCGCTTACACGAGCGGTCCGATTTAATAAATTTTAGCGAGAAAGACTCCAAATTGTTTCGCTGAACCAAGCGGACAGATCCGTTTTTATCATGAAAATCTAACGGCGAAAGATCCGATTTTACATAATCCACAAATTACGTTTTTTTTGTCGGAAATGAAAGCTAAGCTAATGCTAACGGAGCCGCCAGCTAAAATCTTCGTCCGTCCGAAAGCAGTGCAAATGCCGTTGTACTGTAAAACCAAACGTTTCTAAATTGTGTTTTCTCTGCAAAAAGAAACTGAGAATTCGCTTACCAATTTTTATCGGAATAGTTCTGTAGAAGAAGCCGAATGATGACGAAGCAAGAATTCAGGAGGCCTTGTTGTCATGAGAACTTTGATACAGTGTTGCCAGAAGCAAGCGACCAGCCCAAAACAAGCCCAAAACGAGCCCAACTGGCAACCCACCCCATTGTGTAAAACTAAGACCGTTTTTAGCCAGTATAAACATACATTTATTATGGCGTTGCATACAAACGGCAAAAATTATGCTAAACACTTTGAAAAACATAGCCACTCTAAAAAATAAAGATACATTTTGCATATTAATACTGATTAATCCCATTAAACCTCTGGGACTCATTTGAGATCTGAATTTTAAACGAAGAGTGATGACAACAATTGACAATAACAACAATAGACATTCATGAAAGCTGCGTACAACTTAGTAAAAATAAACTAAAAATTAAACAGCTAACCATGCTAAGTGTGCGCCCTTTTCTCCCATTTTTTAATTATATTATTTCCCCATATTTCCCCACTTATTGGAGCTAATTTTAGCGTGGTCTTGTCACTCTAGACGAAGAATAAAAAATAATAATAAAAATAATGAATAACAATCCAAAATAAGCGACTTTACGTTCAAAGTAAGCCCAAGTAACCACAATAAGCGACTACAGAAAATAAAAAGCCCAGAGTAGCTTATAATGAGCGGACTTGGCAACTATGCTCACAGTCACCTGTGATTATCTGAGGGGAACAGAAAAGTAACATTCATGAAACAAAAACAGTTTTATCTTGGTCATCCAGAGAGGTTCAGTTCATGTTTTCAGATTCTGAGTAGAGTCTGTTACTGCGAGGTGAAGTTGAGAGGAACTGGATGTTTTTATAGCAGTCGCATAGGATGTTGATAAAACACGGAATATATTTGGATTTAATGCAAAATAAATGGGAAGTAGAGAAAGTATTACCGGTATACTGCATTGAATTACAATTATTGACTATTTAAACTTTTATAATAAGCTTGTTAATTTAAATTAACAACCATAATCAGATCAAAATTAAGTTTAGGCATTTTAGGATAACAAGTCTTAGAAAAATTTAGCAGAAATTTATTTTTAGACTTGCCAGTAAATTCTGTCTTTTAAAAGTTTAACTAAATTGATAAAACTTTGACACTTATAAAGAATAAAAAAAATATTCTTGTCAAATAGATTTTTGACTAGATTGTAAGTTGAAACGCTCAGTTTAAATTCATCATTTTAAAACGATTTTTGCATACATTAAATTTTTTATCGATTTTAAAAAAGCTATTTCACAGTTAAGTAGATTATAAGAGCTGTTTCCTTTTAAGAGTTATATGATGTAGATAACCGTTGACATTAAATAAAATGTAATTAATATCTTTGATTTAAATAGGTTAAAGAACACACTCTTCCCAATAATAAAAATGCTTTATTAGAAGTAACTTTTCAGCAAGTAGGTTAAATATGCACAAGAATCCAGCCAACTCACCAGGAGTAAAAGACACATTTCACTGTTAAAACCTAATTTTGGTGTTGTTTCGCATAAATTATGACCATAAATGGCAAAAAGAGGTCTGGTAAATTTGAAAGGGAATTAGAATAACATATCATTTGACCATGCAATGCATAATCTTTGACAGCAGTAAGAGTTGTTTTTATTTCAAACAGATTGGGGTTGTATATACAGTAATAATAATATGGAATATTAAAACGGGAAGTACCACTCACAGACACGCCTTGACTGAATACACATTTTTTATTTTAATCAATACTTTTCTATTTAGGACATAATTTGGATCTCAGTTTATAATAAGTGAGAATTGGACTTGTAAACATTGAAACTTGGAACCACAGGGCAAAATCATCCAGCCCATGCTTTAACTTTTGATAAGTAAACCACTGAAAAGTGGTAAAATTTCTAGTTTCAGGTTAAATTGACAATTTTACTCATACGTAAATTAATGATTTTAGATCTGTTATGCAGATCAGATTAAAAGGATGCCTCTGTTGAAAATTCACTTTTATGTAATGAACATTTTAAATTCCATTGTGCAAACCAGACTTGCAGAGGTGACTCTATTCAAGGTAAATGCTTATAGAAATAACATGATTACTTTGAACCTGGTTTGTTAAGGATTTTTACATTTTTCTATTTTCTCATTTTTTTCTTAGAAGCGGCCTCACGGTGTTTGTGGAAGCAGGAAACGTAAGTCTGATGGACCTCACGACACTTTGCAGAACACATAGTTAGTAATACATATATTAAGATAGGGTCATGTCAAAGAACACATGCAACGTCTGAATTTTTGAATCACAAACTACTGTGGTTATTGATTGGATCAGATCAGATTTGATATTAAGGGTGTGTCCAGAAACTGGCTCACTGACTTCTCCGAGAACACCATGACTGGACTCCCAGGCTGCCCTGCTCAAAATAAACATTCGAGGGGCTTAAAAAACTATGGCACTGAACGAGGGCGGTGCACTAGACTTTTATCTGAACAAAAGACACCACAAAGACTTTCACAAAGAACTGTCAGAACACGGTCATCAAACACAAATGGCCAGGATATGCGGTCCGGGTGTGAAGGATCGATGAGAAACAAAGATCTCACCCAGAAACAAAGATCTCACTGGATGCTGTGACAAGAGGGAGCTGAACAGGTTCTCCAGAAAGACAAAGAGAACAGGTCTTGAAGTCAACCACGCCAACTGTCCAGCAAAAGGTCATGCCCCCCGTATGGATCTGTGAAGATCTGTCAATAATCCTGGTATCGTGTTTCAAAACTGCAGTCTGCTACGATTAATTTTATTTAATGAAACACATTCTCATGATATGGCCTGCTAGACAAGCAAGGCCACAGAATTTGTAGTTTATATTGTACTTATGTGGGTCTGACGACTTATTTTTCCGCTTCCTGTAACTCCGTGATGAAACAGAGATGATGATCCCAGCTCATAACCCTGAAACAAGTAAATATTTATATTTTTTGTTTTTTGCAGATTAAAATTGTGTCTCCACAGACATTCAATGTTTTGTGGAGCTGAAGGAAGGATAGCAGATTGTCCTTGACGGGAGTGCATTTTGGTTGGTCTGGTTTGCCACAAGGGAATTATTGTTAAAACAATTTTTATAGCTTTATGCTTTAAATCTTAGATTGTTATTTATACCATACCACTTTATTTATAGAGCACTTAGGCTGACGCGGGCCAACCAAGGTGCTGTACGATAGAAACAAGCCAAGCAGACAGGAAAACAAAAGAAAAAAACAAAACAAAAACGAAAACAAATTATATAGAAAAAGCAACAGAAACTAGCTAAAATAGTGAACAGTGTATATTACAGAGAGGATCAAAACAAATCACATCATGTTAAAGTTGAAAGAATAAAAGTGGGTTTTTAATCAAGACTTAAAGACTGTGAGTGAGGGAGCCTGCCTGACACTCAGTGGCGATATATAATAATGCAATAAGGGAATATTAGGAAGTGTTCCTAGAAATAACTAATAATAATAAAGAATATATCACTAATAACATTGAAGATGGCTCATAAAAGGAAACAGCTCATTCATTGATTAGTTCATCAGTTATACAAAAATAACTTTTTAGATTTTTTATATTCAACAGCGTAGCCATTCAAAGAATAATTTAAGAAGAATGAAAAATTGACACGTTGTACTGTAGGATAAATCAGATAAACCTACAAACCACATTGCTTTGGTATATGTTGTTTAATAAACAGGTACTATATATGTCATTTGATAAACAGGTATTTATTTTTAACAGATCCAAAAAGAAAAACGATGGGGGACGCCCTGGAGTTTGGATCTATTCAAAAGGTTGATTTGAAAGGTTGATTTTGAAATGTGGTGGTTCTATATTTTTAAAACACGACTGACCCTGACTATAGACTGGACTTATTTTGAGAACATGAACCACATGTTTGTATTGTAAATTCTTTATTACTACAGCGCTGTATGTCTATATATATATGTTTATGGCTGTATGTCTGTCTATACGGCTGTATGTCTGTCTGTACGTATATGTCTGTCTATGTCTGTATGTATGTTTAGACTTTTTCCACAGACTATGAAAAAGGTAAAGTATTTTAAGTGAGTATAAATCGTCTCCTGTCTCCTGCTACAATGATCATGCTAATTAAGAACAACTTACTAATTAAAAACTAACCTCGAATCAAAGTGAGTGATTACTCATTTTCACTGAAGAATGAAATCATTTGTTGTTGTTGTTTTTTGCCATTAAATACAAATGTTTTAGATAGTAAGAATGGAATTTTATTTTAAGTTTAAAGAAACAATTATTATTATAGCCAAATTACAGAATTTAGTTTAAGTTAACAGATTTAACTCACTAAGGAATTACCCACAGTTAGGCCTTCCCCAAACCAATTGGCTCATGAGATCCAGGGGGGGGGGCCTTGAAGTTTTACTTAACAATTTGCAAGTTTTTTTTGGTGTCCAGTTCTCCTCTCAAAAGACTACAGGTTTCCGGAACTCCTTCAGGAGGAGTTGCCAGTGATGCCAGTGAATCCCGCCTTGAAACGAGGTCCTGCTAGGGACGGCTGAAAACGAGGGTGAACGGGACCCCAACAGGTGGTGGAAAGGACGCGTCATCTTCTCGAGAGAAAAAGCAGCAGCTGTTACATCTGAGTGACCGGTGCTCCCCTGAAAAAGAAGTTTGGAACAATCGCTGAGCCAGATTTTGAGATGGATCTGGTCAGAGCAAAGCTCTCCACTTTGTCAGGACATGTGGCTTGACTATACCCTATGACACACACAATTCAGGTTTGCGACCTGCTACTGTGCCCGCAATTCATGCCTGAATGGACTAAACACCCAGGAACAGGCAGCTGGACAAGACTACATGACACCACACTGTCTGAAGAAGTGAATGATGCCCTCCGCCCACAGGGCGCACAAAAAGCTCTCCCCAAGAAGAAAAAGACCCGCACAGAAAATCCCCAAGAAGAAAAAGACCCGCACAAAAAGCTCTCCCCAAGAAGAAAAAGACCCGCACAAAAAGCTCTCCCCAAGAAGAAAAAGACCCGCACAGAAACTCACAGAAGAAAAAGACTTGAACAAAAGCTCCCCCCCAGAATGAAATGAACTTATTCCACAGACAAAAGCTTTCCCCCAAGCAGAACTGGACTGATCTCGTAAGCAAAAGCTTTCCCGCAGAAAAACTGGACTTATTCCACACACAAAGAACCCCCCCCCCCCAGATGAAATGGACTTGTGCCCAACAAATTATGCCACAAACAAATCCCCAAGGAACAGAAATTTCTGAAAACGGGACACTGAACCCCCTCCCCTAGAAGAAGATGGATAATATGAAGAAGAATGGTTGATCTATTTCATTTTTTAAGTTCAAACCGGTTGTTTTTACTTTCCTGGGCAATAGTTGATATCAAAGAAGTTTCAAACTTATTTTATTTTTGTGCCCATAAAGGGCTATTTTGTTGTGTGTTTGAGAATTATTTCCCACATCTTTGAAAGTGTATAAGTTCTATTTAATTGTTTAAAAATTAGATTGGTTCTTTTTTGGTTAAAACAAATTAGATTGGTTCTTTGGTTAAGACAAATTAGATTGGTTCTTTTTATTTTAAAACAAATTAAATAGCTTATTTCTTTTATTTGTTTAACACAAATAGATTAGTTCTTTTTATATATATATATATGTTTCTTCTCAAAAGTTCTATTTCTTTGGAAAAACTTGGTTTTTGTGGGTAAATAGACTAATCCCTGCTAAATATATATTATTCCTTTTAAAACTTTTTGACATAAGCCATGAAATAAGACCATACTCATTGCAAAATTCTCCTCAAATCTTTATTTCTCTCAAACATTGAAATAAGTCATGAAATATGACAATCAACAGAGTTCTCCAAAACTTTATAATCTCTCAAACCATCCTAAAAAGGTGATCCTGAGTTTTTTCAGGGCGTTACTGTGGAGGCACGGGACGGTGGTGTGAGTTTTTTGCCTCTAATTAGAAATTCGGCCTCAGGGGTTGTTTTCCGCACCGCTCACATAATTGATAATGATCAGTTTATATATGATAAAGAGGATGGAATGATGGAGATGTTCAATATTTATCATCTAAAACTAATTACTCTGACCCAATAATTATAACCCAGCTCACTTATATCAAATATTCTCTGTTCCCTTTAAACACTTATATTTGATAGTACAAACATGTTGTTTGCTTTTGTCTTTGATACAGAAAAGACAGTCTTATAGCCTTGACAATGTTTGGATTAGATGTTCTTGTTTGATCAGAACCATGACTTGTTTGTTTTATCTGTAAGACGTCAGAGCTTGTCAAACTCCACCTGCTTCTTGTTTAAATAGCTTGTCATGTCCAGTACAATTCGGAATTGTGCTGGACAATGTATTTGAGACCAAACTAAGTTTCAAAAGACATTAAAAGCCCTTCCCCTTTGCAAAGTTGTTTGTCTGATTTAACACTGTTCTCTTGTTTATCTTGTGTGGTTTTTATTAAGGTAACAGGGGTTTAAAATCCCCATCAATTATCTGAGATGTTTATGCTCACATATGATTGTACAGCCACACATCCAGGCTGTCGTATTGTTAAGTTTGCAGATGATACAGCGGTGGTGGGATGCATCACAAACAATGATGAGTCCAGCTACAGACAGGAGGTGGAACATCTGGAGAGCTGGTGCAAAGAGAATAATCTTCACATGAATGTGAAGAAGACAAAGGAGATGATTGTGGACTTCAGAAGGAACAAACACACCCATGCCCCACTGAAAATAGGTGGGTCTGCAGTGGAAGTGGTCTCCAGCTACAAATACTTGGGTGTACACATGAATGATAACCTCAGCTGGAGCAACAACACCACCAGCCTGATCAAGAAAGGTCATCAGAGACTCTACTTCCTCAGACGGCTGAGACGAGCTGGTCTGAGCAGCCCAGTTCTCACCTCCTTCTACAGGTGTGCAGTGGAGAGCATCCTGTGCTCCAGCATCAACGTGTGGCATGGAGGCTGCACAGTTGCAGAGAGGAAAGCTCTACAGAGAGTGGTGAAGGCTGCACAGAAGCTGTTGGAGTCAGTCTCCCCACCATCACAGACATTTACACCTCCAGATGCAGGAAAAGAGCCACCTGCATCATGAAAGACCTCACTCACCCAGCACACTCACTCTTTGCCCCACTCCCCTCAGGACGGAGGTTGAGGAGCATCAAATGTAGAACCACTAGACTGAGGAACAGCTTCTACCCTGAGGCTGTTAGACTCATGAATAAATAAATAATGAGAATAAACACTGCAAAATATCACATCATGCTGATGCTGATCTGTTTTCTTGTTGCTGTGTTCATCTGTGACCATCTGCTCATACAGACTCATGTTCGTGCTGCTGTTTATAATGATGTTTTTCTATTACATTAGGGCTTAGTGTATTACTAGTTGATGTTTTTCTTAGTTAATTCTAGATGTTATTACTGTTTTTCTCTTGCATTTGTTGTTGGATGTAACTGGGACCCCGTGTACATAATCTCGTTTTCATCACATGTACCACATGCGGTGCAAATGACAATAAAGACTCTCTGACTCTCTCTGACTCTCTCTTATATGTAAAACACAGATGGCTCACACTGAAGCATCTGACGCACACATACATCATATGTGTTTATTTGTATTGTTAAGTTGAAAGCTAAAAAAATCAAACATTTTATAGGCCTTTTTTAAATTAATTTTACAGCTTCAGATAACATTTCAATCATGGAGTTTCAGCACTTCGTAAATTTACATAAATAGAAAACAAAATAAAAAATATTCATAGTCTCTGTTCACAGTCTGCATTCTATTACATTTATTTTATTTATATTTATGGAACTGAGACATTTATGAAACTGTGGGTCTGTATCTAATAAGTGAAACCAATTTCTGTATAATGTGTGGACCACATGTCCTGGCCTGAAATTTTTAGTCTGCAGAGATGGAACATAGTTTGGGTAATGTTACAAAACTTTTGTGCCGTTGCACAGCGTTGTCCCACCATTTTTTTCTCCTCTGTGCTCTTTGAAGGATAACTAAGGAAATAAAAGCATTTGCTCAACACATGATCTCCTCATTCAGTACAGTGATAGTACATTTGTAAAATGCTATTCAAGTACTACAGTAAAATATAACTATTAAGTTGTTGAAAATTATTTCATTGCTCATAAAAGCATTTACACACCTGTATTACTGCTGGTCCCAAAGATGGGTAAAAATGTGAGGATTGTGTGAGGAAGAACATCCGGTAAAATATTTCATGAACCATCATGAAACTTTTGCCAAAAGTAACATTCAAGTTCATCTAAGCGACATCATAGAGAATCAGTCGAGGCCTGGGTTAACAATAACTGTCACTAGTGCTGGTGACAGAGTGCCAGCTGAGATTGTGGTACTGTTAGTTGAAGATCACGAAAAGGGAAATGTGCCAGAAGATAAAGGGAGTAGAGGAACATCAAGTGTAAAAGAGAGGATAGCAACTCTAAACCTAGGGATAATGACAGGCAAAGGTAGAGAGCTGGCTGACATGATGCAGAGAAAGAAGGTAGATGTTTTATGTGTCCAATAGGCCAAGTGGAAGGGCAGCAAGCAGCAAGGCTCACAGCATTTTAGCAATGTTTAAATTGTTTTCCCATGGTGTGGATAGAAAGAGAAATGGAGTAGGGGTAGTCCTGAAGGCAATTTTATGTACAGAGATAACTGCAATGCATCATTGTGAGTGTTGTGTATATCCCCACCCCCCTGCCGCTAAAGAGGAGGCTCCACTGGAGGAGCTACACGACATGATCACCAAGCATGAAAACATGTATCCTGATCTTCTCTAAGGAGCCCTCTCAGCACATCAGACATGTTAAGGCTGTTCTCCAGAGGCTCCCGGAGAACCAGCTTAAAAATGTGAGTTTCACATGTCATCCGTAACCTTTCGGAGTTTTATATACAAGGAGGGACACGTTGCTCCAACCTAGAGAAGACAAAGACAGTGACAGTGTGGCTTACACCTAAGGATCCTAGACAACTCTAACGACAGTTCATGGTGGAGGTAGATGCATTGGACACAGGGGTTTGTGCAGTGCTCTCCCAAAGATTTCCAGAGAATGGTAAGATGCACCCTTGTGCCTTTTTTTCTATGTGATTGTTGCCCGCCGAAAGAAACTATGACGTGGGCAACTGTGAATTGTTGGCCATTAAGATGGCCCTGGAGCAATGGAGACAGTGGCTGGAGGGAGCAGAACAGCCTTTTAGGATTGGACAGACCACAATAACCTGACCCAGTGCACACAGTCAGACGTCCTCTGGGCATTCGCCGCAGGGGCAGAGGCCTTCAATACCTGGTTGACTGGGAAGGTTACGGTCTCGAAGAATGTTCATGGGTCCCTCGATCCTTCATCTTGGACCACACATTGATAACTACTGTACTTCTACAGGGAACATCCGAACAAAAAGAAGTTGCCAAGAGGTGATGTTTGAGAGCAGGACACTGTGGGATTCTCAGTTCTCCCTCCCTAACCACCTTCCTCACAGCAACTAATCACACGATCTGCCACACTAGTGCAAAGAGAAAAACCTTCACATCAATGTGAAGAAGACAAAGGAGATGCCTGTGGACTTCAGAAAAAAACTAACTCACTTACACCCCCCTGAACATAAGAGGATCTGCAGTGGAAGTGGTCTCCAGCTACAAATACCTGGGTGTACACATGAATGATAACCTCAGCTGGAGCAACAACACCACCAGCCTGATCAAGAAAGTTCATCAGAGACTCTACTTCCTCAGACGGCTGAGACGAGCTGGTCTGAGTAGCTCAGTCCTCACCTCCTTCTACAGGTGTGCAGTGGAGAGCATCCTGTGCTCCAGCATCAACGTGTGGCATGGAGGCTGCACAGCTGCAGAAAGAAAAGCTCTGCAGAGAGTGGTGAAGGCTGCACAGAAGATGTTGGAGTCAGTCTCCCCACCATCACAGACATTTACACCTCCAGATGCAGGAAGAGAGCCACCTGCATCATGAAGGACCCCACTCACCCAGCACACACACTTTTTGCCCTGCTCCCCTCAGAAAGGAGGCTGAGGAGCATCAAGTGTAGAACCACTAGACTGAAAAACAGCTTCTACCCTGAGGCTGTTAGACTCATGAATATCTAACCAGAATAATAATTGTGAAAAATCACATCATGTTGCTGCTGATCTGTTTCATGTTGCTGCTGATCTGTTTCATGTTGCTGGTGATCTGTTTCATGTTGCTGGTGATCTGTTTCATGTTGCTGGTGATCTGTTTCATGTTGCTGGTGATCTGTTTCATGTTGCTGGTGATCTGTTTCATGTTGCTGGTGATCTGTTTCATGTTGCTGGTGATCTGTTTCATGTTGCTGGTGATCTGTTTCATGTTGCTGGTGATCTGTTTCATGTTGCTGGTGATCTGTTTCATGTTGCTGGTGATCTGTTTCATGTTGCTGGTGATCTGTCTCATGTTGCTGGTGATCTGTTTCATGTTGCTGGTGATCTGTTTCATGTTGCTGGTGATCTGTTTCATGTTGCTGGTGATCTGTTTCATGTTGCTGGTGATCTGTTTCATGTTGCTGGTGATCTGTTTCATGTTGCTGGTGATCTGTCTCATGTTGCTGGTGATCTGTTTCATGTTGCTGGTGATCTGTCTCATGTTGCTGGTGATCTGTTTCATGTTGCTGGTGATCTGTTTCATGTTGCTGGTGATCTGTTTCATGTTGCTGGTGATCTGTTTCATGTTGCTGGTGATCTGTTTCATGTTGCTGGTGATCTGTTTCATGTTGCTGGTGATCTGTTTCATGTTGCTGGTGATCTGTTTCATGTTGCTGGTGATCTGTTTCATGTTGCTGCTGATCTGTTTCATGTTGCTGGTGATCTGTTTCATGTTGCTGCTGATCTGTTTCATGTTGCTGCTGATCTGTTTCATGTTGCTGCTGATCTGTTTCATGTTGCTGCTGATCTGTTTCATGTTGCTGCTGATCTGTTTCATGTTGCTGCTGATCTGTTTCATGTTGCTGCTGATCTGTTTCATGTTGCTGCTGATCTGTTTCATGTTGCTGCTGATCTGTTTCATGTTGCTGCTGATCTGTTTCATGTTGCTGCTGATCTGTTTCATGTTGCTGCTGATCTGTTTCATGTTGCTGCTGATCTGTTTCATGTTGCTGCTGATCTGTTTCATGTTGCTGCTGATCTGTTTCATGTTGCTGCTGATCTGTTTCATGTTGCTGCTGATCTGTTTCATGTTGCTGCTGATCTGTTTCATGTTGCTGCTGATCTGTTTCATGTTGCTGCTGATCTGTTTCATGTTGCTGCTGATCTGTTTCATGTTGCTGCTGATCTGTTTCATGTTGCTGCTGATCTGTTTCATGTTGCTGTGTTCATTTGTGCTCATCTGCTCACACAGACTCATATTTGTGCTGCTGTTCGACATAATGTTTTTATGCTACTAGTGCTCAGTGCATTTTTAGATGATGTTTTTCTTTATTGTTGGATGTAACTGGGACCCTGCATACATACTGTAATTTAGTTCCACCACATGTACCACATGAGATGTGAATGACAAATAAATCTCTCTGATTCTCTGACTCTGACACCTGTGCCCGTTTCCAGATTTGCACCTCCTGCTCTATTTAAGCCTTGGCCAGACGTTCAGCCTACGCTGAAGCATTAATTGCCACTGTTAGTTCTGTGACTGCCTTAAAACCTGAAAGTGTTTCTAATTTTGACCAACCTGTTGTTATTCTGCCCGTCTGCTCAGTTCCTCCTTCCAGTCGTGTCTGCTCGACTCCTTCCTGGCTCCTTGGCTGTGTCTGTCTCGCCAAGCATACCCAGGTCAGCTGTAAAAACTCACTCTGGATTCATCTATAACAAAACACCGTTTACCACAGACCAACCTGCCTGGATCTGCTTCCTTCGTCGGACTCTGTATCTTCCCTACTTTTGGTGCAACCTGGAAACACATCAATTGTAAGACAAACGAATACTCAAATTTTTGAAGACAATCTGATTTCAAGTTACCGTTTTTTTCGGAGTATAGGTCGCACCTTTTTATCATTTTTTTCATGGCCTGCGACCTATACTCAGGTGCAACCTATATATGGCTTTTTAATCACTTTCGGCTAAACACATTTTTAAATCCAGCTCATTTCACAATTACGTTCATTTATTAAGGAAAAGTTCAGCTCAGACATATATTTGCTATAATTTTTATCAAACAAATAATTGTTTTTAAGTGTTAATCTTCTTAAAAGCCTTGCTGTGCGCTCCTGTGGCAGACATTTGCAGCAGAGCTAAACGTAGGTGCGACCTATACTCCGGTGCGACCTATCTAGGGATTTTTCCAATCTATTGGTAATAACTGGACAATGCGACCTATACTCCGGTGCGACCTATACTCAGAAAAATACGGTACTCATCCGTCTCCTGTTTCCATCACTTTTTGTATTCCTGAGTCTGTCTATTGTAGCACTTTGAGATTTTCATTAATGAAAAGTGCGTTATAAATTGAATTCATTATTATTATTATTATTATTATTTAGTCTGCCATTTGGGGGTCTTACAAAATTAACAATCATGTTATAAACATAAATTCAAATACTTTGTGTCACTGACCACACCTCCATGCCAGAAACATAGAATGAATGAAGGTGCATATTATTTTCAAGGTTTGACTATGTTCATTATTTTTCATCAAAAGACAATCTTAGTCTAAAACTTTTTTTTTTTTTGAAAGGCAGCATGCGATACACATTCTGTCACAAATGCCAGGTCTTTATTATTTGAATCCATCCACTGCTATGACTGGAAGCTCCCCATCTTTTATCTGACTTGAACATGTGATTCTTTAATATTCTTCCAATATAACAAATGCTGACAAAGAGCTTTACTCTCAATGATCTATGAAACATTTAAAAATAAGCTGCTATTCTGTTTCTTAGAACTAAATCTCTTGTGGACCATCAGGCTGTGCTGCAGCTTCAGCTGTTCCAAACACACATGTGAAACAAATGCAGCAAATCCAGATGAATGGACTTCATCCAACTCCTGATCCATGTGACTGATCTCTCTGTGAACAGTAACCAGAGACCCTGTCATGAACCCTGCTCATCATTAACCAGAGTAATGTTTCTTAACCAGAAGGAATAAAACTGGACAATTACATGCAAGGACTCAGTTTCAATTTATTCACTGGATTTAGAGTAATTTTGACCTGCTCCAGGACCTGCTCCAGGACAGGTTCCTGGGAGTGCACGTCTCAAAGGACCTGTCCTGGAGCAGGAACACTGCAGCACTGGCAAAGAAGGCTCACCAGCGTCTCTACTTTCTCCGCAAGCTGAAAAGGGCTGGAGCTTCAACCCCCATCATGAGCACCTTCTACAGAGGTGCCATAGAAAGTGTCCTGACCAGCTGCATCACTGTGTGGTTTGGTGCATGTACTGCATCCTGCCGCAAGAGCCTCCAGCGCATTGTGAGAGCAGCTGAGAAGATCGTGGGCACCTCCTTGCCCTCACTGCAGGACTTACACAGCAAACGCCTCACTCGGAAAGCCCACCGCATGGCAGGTGATCCCACACACCCACTACACAGCTGCTTCAGACTACTGCCATCAGGGAGGAGACTGAGGAGTCTCCAGGCTCGAACCAGCAGACTGAGAGACAGCTCTGTTCATCAGGCAGTCAGAATGCTAAACACTCTGCCTGCTCTGCCCCCCCTCCCATTTGAACTGCCTTAACACTAAAACTTTCTCACACATTATCACTCAACACAAAGTTTTTCACTAAACTCTCGGTCATGTGCTCATACAGTTTGCACTACTTCTCATACTTGCACTAATGTCTGTATTACATCACTGCCTATAATCATAATACTGTTTACATTCTCTGTTTACATTTATTAATACTGTTTACTTTTATTACTACTGCTTACATGTAATTACTACTGTTTACATTTATTTACACTACTCTAATATCTACACCACTGCTGGTACATATACAGTGTGCTCTGAACGGTCTTATTTAGGGATGCCCAATGTGCCTTACTGCATATGCCACTTTTTGCCTCTATAACAACATCAACTACTACCTCATACATATACTGTGTACATTGACTCATACGCTGCTTTGCCACTTTGCAAATGTCAATGCTAGAAACCTTTAGTTTATTTTAGTTATACTTTTTATACTCTTTTTTTTGTGCTAGTATGCAAAAACTCAGGACAGTATTATGTTCATTAAATGTTTAATGTTTTAGTTTTAGAGTTGGTGTGGATTTTCATGCTCTTGCACCGCTATGCAAAAAAAAAAAAAACTCAGGACAGTGTTAGTTTTACTATTTTATGCTTATGTCTATTATTATATGTTTCAGTGTTTCAATGTTTAGATGTTTACTGTTGCACCGAGGGACTGAGAGAAACGCAATTTCGGTCCTGTGTATGTCCTGTACAGTACATATTGCAGATCTGACAATAAACTTGACTTTGACTTTGACTTTGATTTTATCACCACATAATGCTAATGTAGCAAAAAAAGGACAAGTGCAGGATTTTGAACATCCTGAACGGTTTCTGTCTTCACTTGTAATTCAGTTCATTTCAGTTTATTTTTATAGCACCAAGTCACAACAGATGTTTTCTCAGGACATGCACAAAAACATTCACATACATAAAAAAGTAAATTTGTAAAA
>JBBPBX010026503.1:26672-38035 GCA_038048925.1 Garcialebias charrua | reverse complement strand
TTACCCACCCTTTTTGGAGTCCTTGGAGGGGGTATTGGAGGGTGCGCCTCCTGGGGACTCCCTTGTTCTGCTGGGGGACTTCAACGCTCACGTGGGCAATGACAGTGAGACCTGGAGGGGTGTGGTTGGGAGGAACGGCCCCCCTGATCTGAACCCGAGTGGTGTTCTGTTGTTGGACTTCTGTGCTCGTCATGGATTGTCCATAACGAACACCATGTTCAGGCATAAGGGTGTCCATATGTGCTCTTGGCACCAGGACACCCTAGGTCGTAGTTCAATGATCGACTTTGTTGTCGTCTCATCTGATCTGCGGCCGCATGTCCTGGACACTCGGGTGAAGAGAGGGGCGGAGCTGTCAACTGACCACTACCTGGTGGTGAGTTGGCTCCGATGGTGGGGGAGGATGCCGGTCAGACCTGGCAGACCCAAACGTATTGTGAGGGTCTGCTGGGAACGTCTGGCAGAGTCTCCCGTAAGACGGAGCTTTAACTCCCACCTCCGGGAGAGCTTTGAACACGTTCCGAGGGAGGCGGGGGACATTGAGCCCGAGTGGGCCATGTTTCGCGCCTCTATTGTCGAGGCAGCTTATCGGAGTTGTGGCCGCAAGGTTGTTGGTGCCTGTCGTGGTGGCAACCCTCGAACCCGGTGGTGGACACCGGCGGTGAGGGATGCTGTCAAGCTGAAGAAGGAGTCCTATTGGGCCTTTTTGGCCTGTGGGACCCCGGAAGCAGCAGATAGGTACCGGCAGTCCAAGCGGCATGCGGCTCGGGTGGTTGCTGAGGCAAAAACTCGGGCGTGGGAGGAGTTCGGAGAGGCCATGGAGAATGACTTCCGTACGGCTTCGAGGCGATTCTGGTCCACCATCCGGCGTCTCAGGGGGGGAAAGCGGTACGCGACCAACACCATTTATGGTGGGGATGGCGTGCTGTTGACCTCAACTCGGGATGTTGTGAGTCGGTGGGCGGAATACTTCGAAGACCTCCTCAATCCTACTGGCACGTCTTCCACTGAGGAAGCGGAGCCTGGGGACTTTGGGTCGGGCTCTCCAATCTCTGGTGCTGAGGTCGCCGAGGTGGTTAAAAAGCTCCGCGGTGGCAAGGCTCCGGGGGTGGATGAGATTCGTCCTGAGTTCCTTAGGGCTCTGGATGTTGTGGGGTTGTGTTGGCTTACGCGACTCTGCAATATCGCGTGGACATCGGGGGCAGTTCCCTTGGATTGGCAGACTGGGGTGGTGGTTCCCCTATTCAAAAAGGGGGACCGTAGGGTGTGTTCCAACTATAGAGGGATCACACTCTTAAGCCTCCCTGGTAAGGTCTATTCAGGGGTTCTGGAGAGGAGGGTCCGTCGGATAGTCGAACCTCGGATTCAGGAGGAGCAGTGTGGTTTTCGTCCTGGTCGTGGAACACTAGACCAGCTCTACACCCTCAACAGGGTCCTGGAGGGTGCGTGGGAGTTTGCCCAACCAGTTTACATGTGCTTTGTAGACTTGGAAAAGGCATTCGACCGCGTCCCTCGGGGGGTTCTGTGGCGGGTACTCCGGGAGTATGGGGTACCAGGCCCATTGATATGGGCTGTTAGGTCCCTGTACGACCGGTGTCAGAGCTTGGTCCGCATTGCCGGCAGTAAGTCAGGCTCGTTTCCGGTGAGAGTTGGACTCCGCCAAGGTTGCCCTTTGTCACCGATTCTGTTTATAACTTTTATGGACAGAATTTCTAGGCGCAGCCAAGGTGTTGAGAGGATCCGTTTTGGTGGCCTTAGAATCGCTTCTCTGTTTTTTGCAGATGATGTGGTCCTATTGGCTTCATCAGCTCGTGATCTACAGCTTTCGCTGGAGCGGTTTGCAGCTGAATGTGATGCGGCCGGGATGAGGATCAGTTCCTCCAAATCCGAGGCCATGGTCTTGAGCCGGAAAAGGGTAGCGTGCCCTCTCCGGGTCGGGGAGGAGGTCCTGCCCCAAGTGGAGGAGTTTAAGTATCTCGGGATCTTGTTCACGAATGAGGGAAAACTGGAGCGTGAGATCGATAGGCGGATAGGTGCAGCGTCCGCAGTGAAGCGGGCGCTGTACCGGTCTGTCGTGGTGAAGAGAGAGCTGAGTCAAAAGGCAAAGCTCTCAATTTACCGATCGATCTACGTTCCCACCCTCATCTATGGTCATGAGCTTTGGGTTATGACCGAAAGAACAAGATCTCGGATACAAGCGGCTGAAATGAGTTTTCTCCGCAGGGTGGCTGGACTCTCCCTTAGAGATAGGGTGAGAAGCTCAGTCATCCGGGAGGGACTCGGAGTAGAGCCGCTGCTTCTCCACATCGAGAGGAGCCAGTTGAGGTGGCTCGGGCATCTGGTTAGGATGCCTCCTGGACGCCTCCCTGGTGAGGTGTTCCGGGCATGTCCCACCGGGAGGAGACCCAGAGGAAGACCCAGGATACGCTGGAGGGACTATGTTTCTCGGCTGGCCTGGGAACGCCTTGGGATTCCCCCAGAGGAGCTGCTCCAAGTGGCTGGGGAGAGGGAAGTCTGGGCCTCCCTACTTAGGCTGCTACCCCCGCGACCCGACCCCGGATAAGCGGAAGAAAATGGATGGATGGATGGATGGATAGATTCAAAGATAATTTGTTTAATTTAAACCAAGTTTGTATTTTTATAAATTCTGTTTTCATCAAAACCAAAATCTGTTTTATGTCTTTACCCGAACAGAAAAATGTGGTGTCATCGGCAAAAAGAACACATTTAAGAAGTCCTGACACATTTACCAAGTTCTGTCGTTCTGTCCGCCACTGTGCTGGAAGCTTGTTGAAGTGTTTTTATGAAGCTCGAGTCGATTCAAATACCTGGTGGAAATAAAAAGAGGTTATTTCATTCAGCTAATACTGCAGAATGAATGACGCTCCTGAAAAATGACTTAAAGCTAAATGCTAGGTCAATGTAAGTTAGCTCAAAGCTAAATGCAGCAAAAGGTTGTAGCTAAAAGTAGCAAAGGGCGAACTAGGTTGCAAAACGGTATAAGTAGCAAAAAGTTAGCTAAAAGTAGCTAAAGACTAGCTAAAAGTAGCAGAATTGTAGTTTTCATTCATTTAACCTTTACAGATGGTCCCCGACTTACGACGGAGTTCCGTTCCTACGCCCGTTCGTAACACGGAAATCGTGGTAAGTCGAAATACACATACACACCGCCCCATATACTGTAGCCTATGGTAGGCTACTGTACCAAGCACTTCACCTATCCTAACACAGTACCCTACATAATTATAAAAAAAACATACAGCACATTTGGAGCCATAATGAAGGAAAAAAATAGTTAATTTCTTACTGGGAGCTGGTCAATTCTTCCTCCGTCTGTTAGCATGTTAGCTCGTTGCACCTCCGAGCTCCTGCAGCTTCACGCGGTCCACAGCGTACGTTTCAAGCTCTCCCCTCCCTCCTGCTCTGCTCCGGTCTCTCCTGTAAGTAAGTTTCAAGCTCCCCCCTCCCTCCCTCCAGTAAGTTTTGTTTCAGTTGTATGTTTCGTTTCAGTATTTTCTGGTGTAAAGGTGCATAAACCACGTAACTCGAACGATGCATTTCAACGTCGCAACTCGAAACCGTCGTAACCCGGAGACTACCTGTATTTATACAGGTTAATCCCACTGAGACACGGGAACTCATTTACAAGAGAGACCTGATTTTTTAACAAAGAGTGATGACAACAATAGACAGTCATAAAATAGTCATATATGAGTTATTTATTTTTACAAAATAGCAAAATATATTTTTTTGTCATAGGTGGCTACAGGGGGGTGCTATAGATCCCTCTGGAAAAGTCACAGCACCCCCAAGAAAACATCAGATTATTATATAATGGGTGAATTTATTAATTGTTGTTGGTCAGTAAACTGACCAGCTGGTGCCCCACTTTAATGAATGAAAAATAAACAAAACAAATGTAGTGGAGCTGAGATGGAAAAGGTGTCACCCTTCTTCCTCCATCTCACCCTTCGTTATTGCTACAAGCTTCTACCCTGAGGCTGTTAGACTCATGGATCCCTGGTCAGGATTATAACTGTGAAAATAACGGTGGGAAAAAAATTCATTGAAAAAAAAATCACAGTATGCCACTTGGTTGTTGATTTGTGCTGTGATGCTGATCTCATGATGCTGGTTTATTTCATGTTGCTGTGTTCATTCGTTCTAATCTGCTCACACAGACTCATGTCTGTGCTGCTGTTGTTTTGGCACATTGTTTTGTACTAATGCTTAGTAAAGTCTTAGTTTAGTGTATTCTTAGTTCATGTCTTGGATCTTATTACTGTTTTATTTTGCAATTTGTATTTTTGTTGAATGTAAGTGGAACCCTGTGTACATAGTTTCGTTCCACCTCATGTACCACATGTTGCTGCCACTGTTTTATGTAGATAAAGTCTAGCTAAAATCTAATTTTTTTCATTCATTCATTCAACCTTTATTTATACAGGCTAGCCTCGTTGAGTCACGGGGACTCATTTACAAGAGGGACCTGTCTCACTCACACCAAACAACCATCCACTCTCACACTCACACCTAGGGTCAATTTAGAGTCACCAATCAGCCTAACAAGCATGTTTTTTGGTCTGTGGGAGGAAACCGGAGTACCCGGAGGAAACCCACGCATGCACGGGGAGAACATGCAAACTCCACCCAGAAAGGCCCCGGACCGGGATTTGAACCGGCAACCTTCTCGCTGAGAGGCAGCAGCTCTACCAGTTGTGCCACCGTGCTGCCCTAATGGTAGCAAAAGGCTAGCTAAAAGTAACAAAATTATTACCGGTAGCTAGAAGCTAAAAGTAGCATACGAAAACTAAAATTGAGCAAGTACGATTTCAAAAAGAACTGTTTTTGACTTCAGTCTATTTTGACACAGGATATATTTGTTATTAAAGCTGCACTACGTAACTTTGTGGTGCAGTCTGTAAATTTTCTAACAATATATTTTTAACATATTTCTTCACTCTGTCACTATCTACTGACAGACTGATGTTAGACAAAGTAATCTCTGAAAAAAACTATAGTCCCCTTGCTTCTCTATCAGCATTTATAAAAACACTAAAAACACAGAGTGACCCGCCATTAACCAGCCAATAAAAACAGAGTTTGTAACCAGCCAATAAAAACAGAGCTTGAATTTGAATCAGCCAATAAAAACAGAGCTTGAATTTGAATTTCAGCAGGGCCAGGGGGAGCAGAGCCATATATGGCTCTGAGGGGGAGGGATCAGAATGCTTTGCCTGTTGAAAATATTTCTAAGTTCTGCGCTCTACAGAAAGTTACACATAGCACCTTTAAGGTTGAATATTTTGAAAAGTATTTAAAAAAAGTCTTAGCACTTCTGAATGTTTAAATTTTTGAATGGCTAAAATACTGGTACAGAGACTATTGTTGGATAAAATAAATATCCTTTCATCATCTACTTGAATAAAGAAGCACACACACGACAGACGATTTTTCAACCCAGTTTACAAGGACAGAATTCACATACAGACTTTCACAGATGTACAAAGTTACATGAGCCTTGTCAGAGAGAATCTGCGCCCAACAGTGAGGCAGGGAATGCTTTAATACTGTAAAACAGCTGAGGTCAAGACGACCTCGGCTTTCCAGTTTACAGACTTGTAAGGCCTTTAACAGGTGAGCTACCGTGCACCTGCAGGCTCCTCTCTGAAGAGACAACACAACTTTCCACCTCACACACATTAATTTAACATTAGTTACTGATAAACATCCATAGCCTTTATCTAAATCCTCCCAAGGAAATTATATATTAAAAAAAAACGTATGGAATATAAAAAAGGGCAAATAGTGAATGCTGATTCAGCAATAAAGTATAATAGTCTGTACTGTTCTATTAAAACAAATGTCCTATCCTACTTTAGACAAAAATATAGTGTCTCACTGATGCAAAACAATAAATAAAACTATTAAAGGATCTGGGTGATAAACACATAAACTGCATAATCCTTATGACTTGAGCACAAATTATTGATTCACTAGAAGTATGTTTTAATGTATTCTAAACAGAATTTCTAAAGGAAATGTGCAATTGTTACTTTATATTTAATTTTGTTTTATACAAGAAAAACTTTTTTGGGGCTGTTACTGTGTTCTTGTTCTATTTTATAATTTTAATAAGATTTATTCTTAATTTAAGATTTATTCTTCTTTCTGCTACCTTTCATTTTTTTATATTTTGTACACTATCATTTATGAGATTGTCTTGTATTGTTTCTTTTGTAAAAAAATGAACAAATTTAAAGCTGCAGTATGTAGCTTTTTTTATGAACATATTTCTTCACTCTGTCACTACCTCCTGACAGACTGATGTTAGCCAGGTAATCTCTGAAAAAAAATATATATATATATTGTCCCCTTGCTTCTCCAGGTGGTAAATAAGCATTTCTAAAAAGAAAAGGTGACCCACCATTTTCCAGCCAATAAAAACAGAGTTTGTAACCAGCCAATAAAAACAGAGCTTGAATTTGAATCAGCCAATAAAAACAGAGCTTGAATTTGAAATTTAACAGACCACAAGGGGGCAGAGCGGGATCAGAATGCTTTGCCTGTTGAAAATATTTCTAAGTTCTGCAGTTCTACAGAAACTGCATACTGTACCTTTAATAAACATAATGCTGCATCCTCTGGACCACAGCGCCATCTGCTGGCACAACTGAAAAGCACGTCACAGATTGTTTAATGCTTCACTTTAATCGCACCGTTTTTAAAAGTGCATGCAGCACAGCACTGAAAAAAATACAATAATTTTTTACTCAAGTTTTGACCAGAAAAAAACATACACGTCACACCGCCAATCATTTTAAAGATTTTCACGATGCAAAACTCATCTACTAAATGTACCATTTTCAAAACAAAGTCTAAAAACACACCAAAAAAAAGTTTAATCCTAAACATGATGCTTAGTGTTCTCCAAAAATCACAGTTTTCAGTGCATACAAACAAAGATACAAAACATGTTTGAAGTAAAACATGGGCTATAAAATGTAAAGGCAGCTTACAATTTGTAATTTCTAAATGCCTGTACATTCCACAGCTGTAAACATTTCAGTAAAAATACAACAAAAAAGAAAAACAATATATAACAAATGTATAGCAACTTTATAATTTCACTGTTACATAAAAGATTTTAGGATAACCTGCCTCAGATAGTTTATCACTGAATATCACCAAGTTCACTTTAACAGTAGTACGGCACTTCTTTTTCCACAAACAAGTTACATCAATATTTATTGGTAATCCAAAAAATATATATACACCAGTCAGACATTATTGAAGAAATTCTCCTCGATGACCTCAGTGAACCTCTCCTTCATCTGCTGGCGGAAGCTGGAGTACCACTCCAGCAGCCTCCTCCTCCTGTCCACCCTCTGCTCCTGGCTCATTCCTCTCTCCCTCTCCAGGATGGCCGGCAGCTCCTTCCAGTCACTGATGAAGATGAAGGGTGCCCCAGCAGCCTTTAGGAGCCGCAGCGGAGAGCTGGGCCCTGCTGCACAGCTCCCAGGTGTCAGCACATCTTCAACCACAGGTACAGAGCCGTAGGAGCACGCTTCATAGATGCGGTAACACTCGGTGTTGATCCCCACTGGACAGAGAGTGAGCTCGCTCTGAGCCAGAGCTGTCTGATAGCGCTTCAGACTGTCTGATGTTTCCTGAGGAAGCCACCTAAGATTAAAGAATACATAATACTTAGTCAACAAAATAAATATGCCAGATGGAGTCTGGTGATGCTCTTTCAAGACAGTTGCCACATGTTAAAACTGAAAATCTATACTTAAAAACAGTGGTGGGCATCCGACCGCTAGGGAGCGCTAATGCGCTAATCCGCTTACAGCGGACCTAACGTTTTTGTCAGCGTAACAGCGTTTTGACTAACTTTTATAATTCATAAGCGGATTTGCGCTATTTTTATTTAAAATGCAGTACCGATAATAACTAATTATCTATCACTAAAAACGAAAAAACGTATTTACAGGCCCGTACGACTGCTAACAGACCATATCCTGTCAGCGCCGGATGTGGTCCGTGACAAAAAAGCGTCCCCTCAGTCTCTTTGCTAGAGCGAGCGCTCTCAGTTAGCAGCCAGTGTGTTACTCTGCAGCCTTATTGCTTGTTTTCAATAATAATAATAATAATAATAATGTCTTTTCCTGTCATCTGCGTATGTTCCCATACACAGACGAAATTCGTCTCTGCATTTAACCCAACCACCTACCAGGTGGTGCAGTGAGCAGCCCGAAAGCGCCCGGGGAGCTGGAGAAATAGGTGTGCACTCATAGACACCCCAAGCTGGGTAGTGGCCGGGACGCGAACCCGCGACCTTCGGATCCGTAGTCAAAAGCCCTGCCACTAGACCATCTTAGAGTCAGACGAAGAGTTTTTAACATGGAGGGTGAACTTATGGATGTTTCTCAGCGGCCTACGCGACGCGTCTGGATTTTAAAAAGTATTTTGCCATTTGCCCTCTTCAAAATGGCGGCCGCGACGGCCACAGAAGATAAGGACTTTCCATGAAAACACGGTAAAAACAATTATTTCTTTGCTGAGAAAAAATATATTTCTTAGCTGACTTTATAGCACAAGGTTTTTCTGAGCTTAGCCGGTTCAAATGGTCAAATCTGGTGGATTAAAAAAAGTATTTCGCCATTTGCCGGCCGCCATTTTGAAGAGGGCATATGGCGAAATATTTTTTTTATCCAGCAGATTTGACCATTTGAACCGGTTAAGCTCAGAAAAACCTTGTGCTAAGGTTTTTCTGAGCTTAACCGGTTCAAATGGTCAAATCTGCTGGATTAAAAAAAGTATTTCGCCATTTGCCCTGTTCAAAATGGCGGTTAGCGTGTTAGCATTAGCGTCCGCTAGCATTGGTAATACATAAGTGCTTTTGAAATTGTGGACCTAAATAAATCAATAAGTGCTTTAGAAATAGCGGAACTAATTTTTGGATTAGCGCTGCCCAGCACTGCTTAAAAAGTTACTGAAATCAGGTCTTTTTTTTTTTTTTTTTTTACTTGTCCAAACAGGACACATACAGTACAAGCAATAGGACGTTAAAACAAAACTATATTTTTTAATTTATTGGTAAAACAAATAAAATAATAATAACATCAACACTAGGGCTTAAACAGACTACTCGAGTAATCGACACATCGATTACTTGGACCTCTATCGAGTTTTTTAATTTCACGTCGAGTATTTGTAGTAACGTCATCACGTCCCAGCTACAGAACAGAAAATGAATCAACTTCCTGTTTGGAGCGCGTTGCGAACCGATGTTGCACCATATTCTGTGTGACATTGTGACCGTAGGGGGCGGTGTTTCATGAACTGTTGCATGGTCACAGAATGTGATGCAACACCGAGTCCAATTGACCGAACCAGCTTCCTTTGAGAAGCTGGTCATGTCCCACATCAAGGCAACCGTCAACATCAACGAGGACCCTCATCAATACGCATACCGTGAGAACCGATCAACAGAGGACGCCATTTCTTCCGTGGTCCACACTGCTCTCACCCACCTGGATCAGAAGGACTCATACGTGCGTCTGCTCTTTGTGGACTTCACATCTGCCTTCAACACCATGATCCCCCAAACTCTGATAGACAAACTATCTACACTTGGACTAAGCCCCTCTATTTGTAACTGGGTACTAGACTTCTTAACAAACAGACCACAGTCCGTGAAGATCCACAACTTCTCCTCCTCCACCATAACCCTCAGCACTGGCTCTCCTCAAGGATGTGTGCTGAGCCCTCTTCTGTTCACTCTGCTCACATCGCCACCTAATGGTGCGGCATGGGTACTTCAAATTAAAGTACCATTACTACAAATGTGGACAGACTTTTTTTTGTTTTCGTAAGTGTAAAAATATACATCTATTTAGGAAAATATCCAGAACCAGGTGGTGCCTATTTATCTATACGATACAACAGAATGAATAGAAATAATTTGCTATTAGACTGTGATATCATTTGGCACAATGAAAATGAACTGATTTTGACAGAATTTATTTTTAATTGTAAATACTTTTTTCAAGTAACTACATTTGGGCCATCATGAGAGTTCAGACTTTTTTATTTCTGTATCGACATTTGTCATCAGTCAGAATTCAGTTCGGGAAAAAAAAGAATCTCTTAGATATTATCGAAACAGTATTGAACCTGTCTTCTTATTACAGATACAAGTGTAAGTACCGTATTTTCCGGAATATAGGTTGTGGCTTTTTATCAGTTTTGCATGCCCTGCGACCTATATTCAGGTGCGACGTATTTATGGCTTTTTATAAAATAAGCTGATTTGTAATCATTTATTAACAAAAATTAAACTGAGACACACTCTTACAATAATGTCAGCTAACAAATATATTTTTTAGGTGTTTATCCTGCTAAAATTATTCATTTATTAAAGAAAAGTTCAGCTCAGACACATATTTGCTATAATTTTTATCAAACAAATAATTGTTTTTAAGTGTTAATCTTCTTAAAAGCCTTGCTGTGCGCTCCTGTGGCAGACATTTGCAGCAGAGCTAAACACGGTCCACATTTTGACGTAGGTGCGACCTATATATGGATTTTTCCAATTCTTTGGCAACAATTGGACAATGCGACCTATATTCCGGTGCAACCTATATTCTGAAAAATACGGTAATTAAAATGAACTCTGATTTGATTTTTTTTGCCACTTTTCTTTTCTTCTCAGGGTTTACCTGGAAACCTAGGCCCCCCTGGAGAACCTGGTAAACCAGGAGACCAAGTGAGTCCAACAAAAAGCCCCATGATTGATAAAATATACAGTATAAGCTTCAACCATCGATCTTGTTGTTTGGACTGCATGAATAACACAAGCTGATCCTTCTGTCAGGGCATTCCTGGAGAGATTGGTCCTGTGGGTCAAATTGGACCAAGGGTATGTGGATTTCAACTCTCTGATCTGCTCCGTCTTTGACTGGTCCGAAAAAGTTAGTGTCAGCTGATGGTTTCTAACTTCTAGGGGGAGCGAGGAATTCCAGGAGAGAGAGGAGATATGGGTACAACTGGTCTGCAGGGACCCAAAGGAATTCCGGGTGCACCCGGTCCAGATGGACCAAAGGTATGATTATTCTGGTGAAGATTCTCAGTCGTCCAGGACATGATAAAATCAGAACAAGCGTTCAATACAAAAACAACTGGACTTTATTTGTTACAGAAAACGTTTCACCCTCTATCCAAAGGGCTTTTTCAATTCAAAGGAGCAGCCTGTGTGACAGTGAAGTTTTATACAGGATGACATGCCACGCACCAACCTATGTAAATTGGAAGCTGAGATAACGCCCACACATACCTGAGATAACATACCCATCCTATGT